>JBAJHX010000096.1:22803934-22846120 GCA_037176925.1 Amniataba percoides
CAGCGCTCGTGCGTCCTGACAGATGTGGGCTTATCAGGCACAAAAGAACACCATGAAAAACATCAATGTAATTAATATTTTTATTTTAAGTTTGTTAGTTTAGTTAAATGCCATTCATTTTCTCTCATTTTGGAACAGCACAAAATCTAATGTACTTATGGTGAGTTTGTAGCTTGAACACGTTTTTTTTTTGTCTAAATGACTTCAGCAGTCTGATGCGTCCTGCCACTCACATGCAAACTAGAGATGCATTTGCACAGAGTTTTGGTGGTGAAGTTAAACCCAAAGAACAAACTAAAGCCAGCATCAGTATGAGCTGCCACAGTTCAGCCTCTCACTTCATCCACAGCTGGATGGACAAAACTCTACATGATCTGCTACCATCTAAATCATCTGCTCAGTAAAGGGCAAGAAAGCACTGGAACCAAACTCAGATCACAAACAGACTCCTGCCAATTTCAAGCCACTTTTTTTTTTCAAATAGATTTTTTTCCCACTGTAAAGACATAAGAAAATAAATGTCTACCAGAAAAACAACAACAGTAGAGTATAGGAGTAGAAAGTATCTAGTTTTTCAAAGAGAATAATCCAAACAGTCTATAAACAAGTGAATGAAAACTGTAAATGGACAAACAAAGATAACTTGGTTGCTGGAAATGTAGACATACTTTGATATGAATCCTCCGCTTTCACATTTCTTGCGGGCGTCTGTGTTCTCGGGAAAGAGCAGCTCTGGACGGTGCAGAACGTCCACCAGCACCGAGAGCTCAGCTTGGACCAGCGGCCTCAGACGGTCCTCCAGAGCCGACACGATGTCCTGCAGCGCAGGAACACACAGCCGGAGCTCAGACAGGACCAGAAACCACAACATGTTCTGTGCTCACATTACAGGGTCAGTCTGTGTTCACACTGAAAACCACCATCTCAAGTATTCATTACAACCTTTAAGTGAAATCTAAATAACTAAACTCATCATCACACCTCCACAGTAACTAATATTTCTCAGAGTTTATTATATTCATACATATGAAGAGATTCATTCTCTTGTGTAGAGTTGAAAGATGACAGCTGGAGGATCTCCCTCTGAAATGTGTCTCAAAATGTTCTGCACATACATCCACATGACCGAATTCATTCAAGGACTCCATGAACCTCAAAATATCTGTAATAGTGCTTCATGAAAAAGTGGGTGACCTGTCCGGCACACTACAGAAAAAACCTTTGTATAATGTACCATCACGTCCCACTATGCACCTTCCTGTCGGGTCTGGTGACGATTAGTGTGAAAACGTGCAAATAAGTGATGTTGCATCATGAAGACTGCTGGTCTGATGGTGACTACAGTGCTGTGTGGGCTGAGTGACAGAACAAAAGGGCTATTAGGACATAACAGACAATGACTGTTGTTGGAGCAGACACTGCTGAGAAATGCTATTCCCAAAAAAAAAAAGCATGAAAACAATGGAGAGAAATGTTTTTGCTCAGTGCCCGGGAGTGTGCCGGTGAATAACCACCCTGGAAAACTCTTTGTGGTGTTTTGACCGGGCTGGTCCTGGAAGTGTTTAGGTCAATGAAAACGTTACTCGCTTTTCAGACAAACCCCTGCATTTCCCGTGTAAGTAGAGATAAGAGACGAAGTGAATCATATGAGTCAGAGATTTTTTGGACTTCCAGTGAATACTGAGTCATGTGTTACAAGAAAACAGGGTGCAACAGTGACTAAAAAGAGTGATGAAAATGTTTTCTTTCCCTGGGATATAATGAAGGACCTCTTCTACAGTATTTTGATAGCATTACGTTTACCAAAAGAGCTACGTCTTTGTTGGCATATTACCAACCACTAATTGCTAACACTGATAGGCCCCTGGTGGTCTCACACGCTTTGTTTTGTTACCAATGCAAATTGTGATGAAAGGAGACTAAGGTGACTGTTTTCACTGATTTTTTTCTGCCACAGTACTTAAACTGTGTAAATATGCATGCATAAAAAAGAAAGAAATTAGCAACTGCTTGGGGAAGGACAAACCTCGACCCAGACAAAGAAAGACAAAAAAAGCATTATACCTGAAAAACAAAATCCTCCTGTGTAAGTGTGGTTATTGCAAGTTTATATTATTTTTTATTCGAAATGCCCCGAGTACTATATCTATAAAATTACGTGATGCATAACATGTTTTACCGTTAACCTGAAATTAAATTATTATTAATGTTAATTATTTTGTGTAAAATTGTGGTTAAGAATGAAATCACCAGTACAGTACAGATGAAAACCACAGAAGCTGCGTGTGTGTGCTGTGCGGTCTGAAGTACGTTTCATCTTCTTTATTCCAACCCAAGTTGCTCTGCGTCTCACTGACTGTGGCACAAGTGGCCATCGTACCACCTCTGAGCGAACTGCATGTCCTGTCCCACTCTGCCGTAAGATGTCTCGCTAATGCACCTTATAAAAGCCTCTTCTACTTCCTGTGTTCCTTTATACACGCAGCTGACAGACAGATACACAAATATCATCCGGCATCTTTGTATTATTATTGATCGTGATTTGGTTTGAATTTCCATTTAACCACCTTCCTGCTTCCAGGTCCACTGTTAGCGATGTTGTGTGGTTTAATTATTACATGAATTAAAATAAATGGATAAAAACAAACAAAATGAAACTGTGAGGAAAACAGAGAGCACACACTGCATGTGTCCGTGCTGACCTGCAGCCTCTCGATGATATTTCTGTAGTCTTTGGAGGTGGTCAGGCCGGAGTCTCGCCTGGAGGTGTTCTTTGCTGACAGTCTCCAGCTGAGGATGCTCTTCTGCACAACATTATTGGACTTGACAAACAAGTTGTTCACCTGACTGTCCAAGTCCACTGGGATGGCGATGGCTCTGCTCTTAGCTGGGGAGAGGTGGCGAATTGAGATATTTAATGCTATGAAACGCTTTTCTCAGGTGCCACAATGCTCTGTCTTATAAAACGTGAGACTGGCGGTCGGTGTTAGTCGGCATCTTACCCACGTCCGACAGCACTTTAATGCACGCCTCCACTGAAGCCTTCTGAACGGGGTTAAGCCAGTTGCAGTGAAACACCCTGAAAACTCCCTGAAGCAGTTGTACAAATACTGGCTGACGGGTCTGTGAGACAGAAACAGGGCAAATTATAATCAACGAACACTATCAAAGAGAGTAAAGAATACCAGGAGAACTACACTGTATAGAATAGATAGAGGAGGAAAAACTGTGAAGAAGAACCAACAAAGTGACTATTGTGTTCCCTGACTAGGTCAAACTGAACGAAACCAGCCTGTGTGAGGAGACTATAGCACCTACGGTGGAGGGGTCTACAGCTCCAGCCGCTTCTGATCACATGCACTCCCAACAAATAACACCAAACCAGAGTACGGCTGATTTCTATCACCACGATGAAAGAATCTATCAGCTGGCCGCAGCCCTACAGTACGATAAATACCTCTGTTATCTTTCCAAGAATGGCGGCCTGTTGTAAGAGAAAGAGGGTCATGATGTCATCGTGCACTGGGAAACCTTAGCAGACAGAGTTCTCAGAAAGTGCAAAGGACGTACGTCAAAGAAAATCAATTATTTCTAAGGGGGGCAACTTGGAAGAACTACCACACCAAACAAGAAGACGGAGGGGTAGAAAGCACTGAAACCCACAGCACGACGGGAATCGTTTATCTATGGCTATTGGTCATGAAAAGCTGTGGGCGACAGGACATGGCTGCATCCAGGTCGAAGAGCTGGAGTGACCACAATGAGGGAGTACATCATCCGCACCACGTCCGAGCAAAACCTTGTGCAACACACCCACAGATCTGGGAACAACAGAGTCTGTGTGCTGACTAAGCTATGAAAACGTGAAAACCCACACGGTGAAGATACTTCTTCACAGCCTCTTGACAAACACCCAACGGTTGGGAAACGAAATGTGGGGGAGAGTCACCATTACTTACATACATGTGGCGTGCCATCTATGCAGAGGGAGAATCATATTGTACAGTGTGTATACAAGCAAATACCTCCATGTTTAAATAATTAAGTAGATGAATGAATAAATGAATGAATTCAGCTGAGAAGGGTTTGTCTCTGCCAAGCAGCTAAACTCTCGGTACAATACAGTTTCTAGACTTTAAATGGAGCATGTTTGCAATATGTATTTCAAATCTCATCCTCCCCAATCCAGATTACCTGCAGGCTTGTGCTCTGGTCAGAGAAAGGAGAGCTAAAGAAACATGTGACAATGCTCATGACTGTCTCTGTTACGTAACGCTCCAGCGTGGTGTCCGCATGCTTCCTGTCGCTGGTGTTGTTGCACACCTAGGCAAGGACAGAAAACATATTAACATGACGCGCAGCCACTGGATCACACTTCCTGCATGTGGGCGACAGATAACATATGTTCCCTACATGCTATGTCGACATAATCACCCGGACCCATGACATAACATAAAGCGGAAAAGCACGCTCCATCAATCAATCATTGCCTGATAAAAAACACACTTTACTGCTTACCCTACAAATGTCCACCAGGAAGTTCTCAAACAGCTTCCACATGTGGTTGGAGGTGTAAATCTCCTTCATCTCCACCTCCGTGTCGACGTAGCAGTGGTTCAGGAAGTTGATATAGGCAATCTTGACCTTTTAGGATCCAAACCAACAAACCTGATCAGGCACATTTCTCAGCAGTGGACAGAAACTGACATGACATCTGGCATGTACGCAGCCAGATGTGTTAGTTTCACTTAATTTTAATGACCTGCTCGGAAGCTACAAAAATGCATATTCAAGGTTACATATATCATATTTATTTACTGATCTGGAACACTTAGTTTAAGGTGGGACCCCCATCTGTCTGAAGAGCTGAGGATTCATGCATGTAACAGGGCGTGAACGATGTGTTTTAAGAGGTTTGGTCCACAAAATCAGCCAATATAAGTCGACATTTGGCTGCAGGCTCGTGCTGTAGCTGCACCTGGAGAGAGTCTGCAGCCCACCACAGTGAAGTGAAACTTTGCTGAGTGATGATGAAACCGATCACAGTGTTGCGGTGGAGGACTCTCTGTACCAGATTGCGCCTACACAATTAAACCTTGTCGCTAATGGGGATCAACAAAACAAGCACTTCACTATGGATCGTGACAAAGAAAGACTGTGGCAACCTCACATGAGCAAACAAAGAAAAAACAAAAGAAAGAAAAAGAGAAAGGAGCTGATCATAGTCAACTTTTTGCTGTGCATCTATTAAGAGATATCATCTCTCCAGAACAGCACAGTTATGTTTTTAAGCCATTTTAACACAGTTTGATGGCATAGTCCTCTCCTGATTTTAGCTGTAAATCAACACTCGTATCATATACAGTTCTTGATCTGTCTAGTGAAGTGAGTTGAAGTGTAGAGAGGTTTACTTTACAAACTAAAGTTAAACTACGGTCTTCTGCTGTTTCACAGTCTACCATGTTGTTTGCTAAAATACTGTGTGTTCCTTTGTCTTAAAAACACATCAGACAGGACATTTTGATCATTCATTACTTCTGGTCTCCAGAAAATGGTAATGGATATTGTCTGGATATAAACACTCACCATTCAAAGATGACACCCTGGCACACTTAAAAATTACATTTCAACTTCAATGAGCTCAATTAGGAAGCCAAATTAACTAATTCTGTGCCACCGGTTACGTGGCTTTATACTCAAGAGCCGTCAAAGTAAAGAAATAAAACTCATTACTACCTCAGGGATACAGTCTTCATGGGTGACGACCCGAACAATATCATCCAGGGGCAGCAGGGAGTTACACTTGATCTCAGTGTAGACGTTCTTGCCCTCCGTGCAGACGGCGAGCAGCTCCACCAGGTGGATGTGGTACATTAGAGGGCTGTTTTCATCCATGCGGTCCCGCTCTGAACGCATCATCTGGACCAGGGTCTGGAAGGAGGCACGATCGTTGTAGAAGACCAGGACGTCTTCGCCTGAGTTCACCAGCTGAGCGAGGGAGAGTTACTGTTACTGTGTGCACACATTAATGTTGCTGTCATCATTCTGCTTTATTTTCAATCCCAATTTCCTTTGTGATATTAACAATTTTCTTAAAATCATAGAGCTGAACCTCAGCCATGACGATGTCCTGACACTTCTTGATGAACTTGTTCTCGGCCTTCACAATGGTCTGCAGGAACTTGAGGTACTGGACGTGTCGGCCGTGAGTCTCAGTGCAGTGAACAAAGTGCTGGACCACCCGCTCGTTGATCTCACTGCACAGCTGGAAGTTATTCATGAAGATGTGCTGCATGGTGACTGCCTCTAGGATCTGACGGAGTCGGAGAAAGAGCGACAGCATTTTGGAGACAAGAACAACACCAACATCAGAAATCTGTCTCTAGCAGTAAATCTGTATGTTACTGCCGCTCACCCCCGGGTTGAGAAACAAGTTGATGTGTTTGTGGAGAAGAGCCTGATTCTGCTGATTCCCTGCACAGAAATTCTGCAGGAACTCGTGAGCCAGTTTCATGATCTCCTGCATTCGGACGTCCTCTCCCTGAAGCAGATAACGCAGAGTCAGACCTCCTTTTGATTAAAACCACAGCAACATTACTGTGCGTGTGACAAAATATTCAGCTGCACCTTCTCATAGGGGATCTGCAGGAGCTCCAGCACCACACTGTGGGCCCCCATGTTCCTCAGCAGCCTCTGCTGCTGCTTCTTGCTCTTCTTCCCCGAGCTTCCCTCCTGGACACACAGCTTACTCAGACGCAGCAGGATCTGAAAACACACAGCGGGAGGATTTTAATTACAGGCAACAAATCACACACATGAAAATACAAGATGAAAATACAAATGAGCTCACCTCTTTGACAACCCTGTAGTTATAACTGCTGGTGCTTTCTGTCTTTTTCTTGTCTGAACCCAGTGAGTCTCCCTGTAATCATTAAGCAAGAGGAGGAAGGTGTCTTTATATTCTTTTTCAAGTGATTTTTAGTGAGGCATGTTAGCCTCTTAATGAACTTTCCCCCTTCATCAGTTAAACAGACTTGCACACCTTCTTCTTGTTGTCGGACTCTGAAGGTCCGTCTCCGTCCATGCCATCTTCTCCCTGCCTCTTATAAACCCACAGTTCAGATTTCTCCACGATAGAGCGCAGCTGGTCCAGATCTGACTTGATCTGCTTGTAGTTGTCCACATCCTGACTGGTCACCAGCAGCTGGACCTAAATTTAGGTGAAGGTGTAGATGTCCATCGAGTTAATATCAGACGAGCTAACAATTCTCACTTTCACTGGTATTGCTGTGTGCATGGTCAGATAGGAAAATGAAGCATCAAAGAAAGGTAAGACCTACTTGTTTGAAGGCCATGAGGACCTCCTGCCTCTGGCTGAAGTGTCTGAAGAGCAGGTGAAGCGCTCCGGACACCAGAGGAGGGTAGTCATGCATGGTCAGGTGAAGCAGGACCCTTAGGAAGGTACGGCCACCGTGATCATCCAGGTCTAAAGGAGTGTTCTCCTCACTAACAAGGTCATTGAAACAGATATTAAAGAAACTTCCTCTTTCTTAAGGCAAGATAAAGAAAAGACTGACAAATGATAGATTACCTTCCTCCAAAAATACCCTCAGCCTGTTCTTCAATGTTCTCAAAGTCAAGGTTTCCTAGAGTTATTGAGAAAATAAGGCTCAAAGACTCATTTCAAAGAAATCCATTTTAGCACTTCTATGTGACGTCACACTAAAAGAGACTTCATTATAAGTCATAAAAGCATTTTTCACAACAGACATTTTGACATGTCACAGTAGCACATTTTATTAACGATGGCTCAGTTCCCTCAGAGGTCCCAGGACACCGTGACAGTACGTCACCATGCACAGTGCTGGGACCTGGAGGTAGACTACAGGTATATCACACCTGAGGTTTTCCAACTATGACAGCTTCAATCTCTGCTAAAAACATCTATTAAATGGAGCGGCGTCATACCTGGTATCTGACCTGAGACATTGTTGGTTCCATTCTGAGCAGCTGTGTTGTCTGCTTGTGGGTTGTTCTCATCAAACTCTCGTTTAAAAATACAAAGCAGGCAGGAGATCCTGTAGTCCAGCCGTACATTCAAAATGAACTTAAGGAAAAGACAAAATACAAATTAAAAATGCAACACAGATAAAAAAAACTCAGTATTTGCAGTGAAGAACGAGGCTCTGGACGTCCTACCTGCAGAATCTCAATGACCTTGAGCTTCGTGTCCATGACCATGATGTCCTCTCTCTCGGGTTCAGTCTGCGTTTTAACCACATCTCCCTCCGGCTGATGAGTTGGTGTGGTGGGCAACAAGCCGCCCCCTCGCAGCACTACTTGGGTCATCAACTCCCCGACTCCATGAATGGACTTCATCACGTTGCTGCCTGCTAAAGTACACGCAGACACAGATACACCGATCAAATCTGCAGAAATGATGTGGATTGAACAGTTTGGTTTTACTTTGGAGAGGCCACAGTGGACATTCACCCTTGTTTTCCTCTCCCTTCTCCATCTTGTTGATGGGGTAAATGGTGCTGACATGGACACAGTCTAAAATGTTTAGTAAGATCTTGGTCAGTCGAAGCAGGTCGCTGAAGTTGTAGAAACCAAAGTATATGAGGTTCCTTGCCAGGTTGACTACCTGTGGACAAGAAGATCCAAAGTCATGATCTGTAGCTCATCAAACCAATGTGACTTGTCATCCATTCACACCATCCAAAAAGAGGCTCTACCTCGAAAGTAAGCTTGTTCTTCTCCTTATCAGAGAAGGGGATGTTCTGAGACACCACTTCTCTCAGGTAGTTTTCCACAAAGTCCATTGTGAGGCAGAACCGCTCTTTGATCTCGTCTCTGGTGGTGCCATCGTTGTCATAGCTGGAACATTAAGAGGAGAATCACACTTAAGACATGCTGTCACATCTACGGAAAGATAAAACAAGCCTTTAAATCCTTCATGAGGTGAACTCACTCATCAATAGCAATCTGAGAGGGGATCTCAGACCAAAGTCGGGCATATTTGACAGGCGTGACCTGCTCCTGAGGGTCGCGGTCCACATGCATGTGCAGCATGAGGCGGCAGAAAGACGCCCGCAGGTCATAGGGCAGGTCCTCATCAGACATGCAGCGCAGGATCAGGTCCACATCCAGCTGACCAGAGATCTTGTTGATGGCCAGGTACTGACGGTCCAGACACATCCGGGCAAAGAGGTTCAGCTGGCACCTGCGAGGAAATGTTACGCAATTTTTACAATTAGTGTCCAAGTCAGAATTGAATTATTGTCGTATTCATCATTCTTGAGGGTTTATTTGTGTGTGTGCTGGCACTGATTTTTAACATTTTTGCAAGGAAATATCTAAAAAAAAATTAACCCAAACATATAAATGTCATGAGCAACATTTTAAAAGGACACTGGAGATTCAGAAGGTTTGTGAACCAGATGTGTGGTTGTTCTGGATTCGACTGCACTATATTCACATACTTTGAGATTAATCTTAAAATCAGTCAGCGTAGATCATATAATAATAAGGCTCCTCACCTGTAGTAGCTGACCACCTCCTGGTCCTCCTTCTGGCCCTCCTTTGCATCTTGGGCCAACTCCCGGATGCTCTTACTGCGGATCTCCTTACAATTGTCTTTCCAGAACAGCCAGACCTCCTCTTCATCTTCTGCCTCCACTGGACTCTCTCCATTTGTCAGCGTTTCAATCTCAAACCTCGACAGGACCAATCTGGAGAATAGCACAGATATTATCTCTAACTGGCCACGTCAGTTTTGTGAAACCTTTGATCATTAAGAGAAATGCGAGGCTGACTTGGTTTCAATGAGGATGTCGGCATTGGTCGGGTCCAGCACTGCGTTGCAGATGAGCTCCTGTGTCACTGGGATGGACTTTTGCATGGACACGCAGAGATCTGAGAGGTAGTCCAGAAACCTGGAGACGGATTACAATACAATTTTCTTTCCTTTTCGTTTTCTTTTGCATTTCTTTTTCTACTTGCTGAGTTAAAAGATACACCTGGCCAGTGTCAGCTTATATCACATTATAGACGCACCTCAGAAAGTAGAGAGAAGCAAACAACTGTTGCTTGTTTTGCTCCCTCTCTCACACTACTAAACTGTGAGGGCCTCTGTTGAGCAAACCTCAGCTTGATTCACATATCATTCACAGCATTTGACAGGACTTCAGCACAGGGCAAACATACACTGACTGTCAACAAATTACCTACGGTGCCAAGGTCATGCACAAGCAGCTCCACTCACACTCCTCGGCTCATTTGAATGCATTTGCATAGATTTACATTCCTTGGGAGCTGTTATACAAGCAAATCTGACCCAAACTGGCCACAGCTGCCTCCTCTGTGCCAGCTTATGATACCAGCCAAGGCCCCGTCTCTTTCTGTGAGCCTCACCTCGGCTCCCGGTTCTTCCGCACCAAAGTGACAAATGTGTCTATCTCAGCGGCGGTGATGTGTTTCTCCAGCAGCTTCCTGTTGTTGTGGAGCAGAGCTGTAATGGTGTCCTCTGCCAGGACGTCATATCCTATCTGCTTCTGCATGAAGCGGAATTGTTTGGCTATGTATTCCTGTAAAGAGACGGAGAAAGGGGATCATTACCGCAAAGAAAAGGCCATCTGGGGTCGGCGTGGAGTCGCGGTCAAACCTACCTGGTTCTTCCTGTAATCTTGCTGGGAATGGCGCAGCACCCTGTAGCAAAGCCTGCAGATATGCCTAAAAGGAGCGTGCCGCTGGTCTCCAAGCTCCTCCAGCCGCAGCATGGGACCATCACCGCTGTCCGTGAAAGGGGCTTGGAGAAGTTTGAATATCTGAAAGGGAAATGGAAGCATTTTAACACCTTAATACGCAGTTAACTACAAACCGTGCAGTTACAGTGTCCGAGGAAGGCCGACCTGTTTCAGGATATTCTGCTCTCTCATGAGTTTCTGCCTTTCTCTGTTGGGTTTGTTGACCATGATCTCCAAAACGTCCTGCCCACTGTTGGGGATGTCCACCACAAAGAAAACTAGATCTTCCAGGAGCTTGGTCACAAACCTGAAAAGTGTACAGAGGTAAACATCGAGGTCAAATAGCAGCATTAAAAACCACAAAGCACATCAAAAACAGAACATAAGTTTCCTTCCGTTAGATATTTGTAAAGTCGTACTTTGTCACACATACCTTCTTTCATTCTGTGTGATGGTGCCCTTTTCCAGCTTGCCAGCGATTGATGCCAATACTTTACTTGCATCATTGGCAAAGTCTAAATCACGCACTTCTGCTGGCGGCACTGGCACAATGGCAAAAGCTTCCTTGTCCTCTTTTACTGCTGAGGTTCCAATCTGAAAACAAACAAGCAAACGAGTTTTAATTACATCCTCATTACTCAATCACATCCTCATAGCTGTGCTATGCTTCCAACCAAGCTACCAGCTACTCACCCGCAGCATAACAGGTTTCTCCTCCTCTTTGTCAATGGGGTTGTTGGTGCTGTGAACCCACGTGTTGGTGCACAAGTGTCTTAGCCTCACGTAGGAACTCCTAGATGAGGACAGAGCGTAAAGTATATAAATTAAGCTATAAAGCACAGGACAGGGTGTTGCAGTGCTTAGAAAATCTGACAGGTTGTGGATAAGTTATATGCTTTAGTGAGAACCTGAAATGTTGCTCAAAGTGACCTTTGGGGAGGGAAAGACTTTTGACTGCTGGACATGACCAGGGCGGCCAAGACGCTTTCCTTTCGTGAGACTACTTTTTCTTGTCAGACTGTCACTTTAGCACCACGCACACCTGTGTTTCTGGGGAACTAATCTCAAAAAGGTTTAATGTCCTCCTCCACCGTGGGGCAGACGTTTCATTATCTTGATATCGCTGTGCATAAGACACTCAGGAAATTTACAGAGCACATTCAAGCTGCAGGTGAACACTTTGAAAAGGCAAACCTGCCTCCAGGGTCACCCTCTAATAAACTGAGGACACCAGATATCTCACAATCTGATGGGCAAAGACATTTGATGAGCACATTCAGGTAATGAAACCTTTTGATTTTATTGATCCTGCAGCCTTTTCTCCAGCACCACGCTCAGAGCAAATCAATGTGCACAAACTTGACCCAGAGGTCCAACAGGAAGAAAACTTGAGTGACTATGAGTATCTTGTTTACTGAGACTTTGCATCTTACACTTTGATTGCAACAATCAATTACTATCAGGGGCATTTGTTACCTGTCATACCCCTTCTTCAACAGTTTGTGTCTGTATGTCTCTGCTCACGTATCTAATAAGGGCGAAATGATGGAAAAAAATTTCAATAAAGCTTCAGTTAGACAATCCGTGAAAATATCTAGTTTCCAGACATTAACACAGGCGTCACAGATGTCTGTGCAACTTTATCAGCTGTGTGTCTCGATGGTCAGCAGGTACAAGTCCTGAATGTCCAATATATGTAAAATACCACAAAATACACACAGCAGACGTGATGACGTGTATTTGTCTCCACCCAGTGGTTTTACCAGACTCACTAGTAACTAATATCTTAAACTCTGATTTTCTGTGCTTTCTACACAAGTAGTGGACCTGCAACGTGATTCTCATTTACGGACTGTACATGGGGGGGGGGCATAATATCATAACACAGTACAGCACTTCAAAACCATTTTAAAAGGCCTCATAAAGAATCATAACAGGGCCATAAATCAACACCTCTCTGAAACTGCGCCAACAAAAGCGGAAGGTTCTGTGCCTGAGTGTCACACCGCGACGATTTATTACACTTTGCACCTAATAAAGCAGTAAGTCTGTGTGTTTTAGTACATTAGGTTCAATTCTGGTGACTTCGAGGTAACAAAGATACGTAAACACTCGTCCAGGATGACACGGTTTAAAATGTATTCCTCAGCCAAGTGTGTGGCATTACAGATTATCCAGTAATGACCTGTACAGTATCATCTCTCCTAAACCTTCCCACATAGTAAAGTCTGAGCCAACTGCGTCTTTCATACCCACTCCACGTGTGTGAGAGCAGGTGAGCGTGTGTGCTCTTCCAGCTCGTCTGGCCCTCAGCACAGACGGCTAACCGTAGCCATATTCTTGGCAGGCATTGCGTAACCGCCTCCTGAAGCTAACAGGCTTACCTTTGTTTACCAGCTGTCTCAGGCGTTAATTAGGCTCCTAGCTAAAGTTTGAGGGACAGGGTTATTTCAGGTAGGGGTGGGAGGTGCCAGCAGCGGTAGCCTGCAGCATGCAAGCACGCACCTGCCGATGTGACACAATGGAGGCTTTGACACAAGCTGGAGAGCCTCTGGGTTTATCTGATGTACAGTGACAGGGACAAACGTGCTATTGTAATTTTAGAACTTCCCTCTCGCACAATACTAGAACAAAACAAAGGCTCAGGGCCAATTTACAGCCAACATAAAGAGCATGAAATATCACAGCACTGTCATACTAAAAAAAGTGTGAGCTTTTACCTTTCTCCAGCATTTCTCTACATCAAACGCTCAGTTTAAATGAACCCTGGATAAAACAGGTTTCCCGATTAAACATTCATTTGCCAACAGATGCATTTGTGCATGAAGGCGTTCGAAACATCCTGAACATGCTGTTCTATCTCACACACATTACATGGGTCTTACACTGTATTTTGAAATGTAGTTTTTTCCCCCTCATGCCCACCATCCTTGCCCACTCTTAGCCTGATAACAATAGTTTGCTGTGTCATGCCTTGTTGGGACTTTCCATGCTCGATGTCTGTCTCTCACAAGTACACAGGTGTCAATGATCATTCGACAAAAATTGAAAGCCTCTCTAGATTTTCCACTTAAATGATATATCTCAGTAAATATAAGCGTTACTGAAATGACTAAGCACTAAAGTCTGCACAGACGACAAAAATCTACCAAATGAAAAGCCACAAAAGTGAGCACCTTTTGATCCCTGCACAAAAAAGAGAAAGCATAAATAAAATACACCGTGTACATGTCTTCTCCCACCATCTGTGGTTCAACCAAACACCAAGAATGGGAAACCATTTGATTAGATTTTTTTCAATCTTTCATTTGAAAGTCAAGTCAATAAGTGATCAGATCAAACAGATGATAACCCAGACATAACAGAACATAAAAAAAAGAAGAGTTTTTGTCCAGAGTTGCAAAAACCAAATTAACCTTCTTTACACCAGAAAGTGCCTTCTTAGTATCATTCCAAATTCCCCTTTAACTCTACACATGAGTCAAATGTTTACTACTTCTTCTGCTTGATTTGTTGTCTTGACATCACTGTGGTCTATTTGATTAGACACTGCTGTTCAGATATTTGTCATTCCACCAATTTCCCCCATATTTTCCAACATCCTGGATGTTATTTTTTCCATTACGGGGAGGAAACATGTTTCCATCCGAGCCGCCTCTGACGGTATCTATATCTCTGATATGATCATCAACATCATTATTAATATTACTGTGCCCGTTCAAACAGGCCTGTGCGGAACGACACGTTTGGTCTCAGTTTACTGCTGTCTGCAGCTTTCTTGAGAATCACCCATCCAAGCAACTTCACACCTGGCAATGCATTTCCTTGGGTTCTCAGCAACACACCCGCCGAGTGTCAAGTCAGTCAGATGTAGCAAGAAGATTGAAGATTACTGTGTCAGTTTTGTTTTGTTAGGTAAATCGTGTTCTCAAATCTATGAGGGAGTTCTGCGTATTTGATGGTGTCCTGCACAGTATACCTGGGCACCATAGAGTCCCCGCCTCTCAGAGTGGTGGGGTCCAGCTCAAAGATGGAGGAGATGTCCATGCCGTCTGGAACGGGCACCAAATGGTACATGATTTTCTCCTGTGGAGCTCGCAGACGACCTCGTAAAGCTTCATTATCTGCATCCAGCTGGAGCAAGAAAACACGCAGTGAGAGGGAGCAAAGCAGCAGCCACAAACTGCAGGGAGGTTTACAAAATGAACAAAGGCTGCAGATAAAATGTACTGTTCAGCCTCTGCTACGGCGAGGCCAACGAGTGTGCACGTTTTCACTTTAACCTGCTGGTCACCAGTGAAGCTGCTTTCACAGATTAGCTCTCACTCAAGTGGTGCAAATTAAGCAGTGTGAATAAATGAAATCTACTTCAGTCATCACTGGAGATTGTTGGGTATTGTTGCCACAAACAATGAAAACTAAAGGTACACACATCAGGATAAGTATCGTTTGTACAACACTGCCGCCTGTTGGTGGTTTTCAGTGAGACAGTACATGAGCTGACATGATGGCACGGTGACACTCTGTGGTAATCTACTGCTACTGCGGCTGACAACCAAGCGGTGAGAAAGCAGCGACAGTGTGACGCACGTCAGCGACATTCATGACAGTGATGTTCGTGTTTGTGCTCGCTGCAGCTGAGTAAAGATTATAGAACAATACCTGGAAATTAAAAGGAGTAAAGTCCACCACCTAGAGCAGAAAGCAAAGATCCAGCACAGAATTGAACAGATTAGATCAATAGTGGCAGCGTGACGTTGCTAAGCACTCAGAACGGAAGAAATCGAGTCTCACCGAGGACCGCTGCTCAGCACTCTCCTCCTCAAAGTCTGGATTCACCTGGGAAGCACACCCACACACCTCAGCTTTACTCACTTCAAAGTGCACCACTTTACCTGTGTGCCTGTCACATGGCTCGAACTACTGTATGTCAGGATGCTTAAAACTGGACTTCATGCTACTAATTCTGATGTTTGCTGTATGAAAAAACATGTTACACTACACAGGTGTGAGACAAAAAGGTAAAGAAGTTGACACACACACCTCACCCATCTCAGCAGCCAAATAACACCCTGTGGCCAAGTGTTTAAACCTGAACAGGCTGTTCCAGTAGCCTGCACCTCCCCTGCATGGGTCATGGTGGACCACCTGGCAACGGCAAAAGACAGGGAGACAAAAAGGCATGAAGTCTAACGATCTAACCTGATTTTAATCTAACAGCTATAAAGATGCATTGTTTGTGTCCACTCAGTATGATTCAAAGCAGCTTCATGCTTCCTCTCTTTCATGGTGAGGGCACTAGATATTTAGTTATGTAGCTAATAAAAAGGACAATGGCAAACAAACACCATAAAGTGAATTAGCCTCCTGTGTAGAGAACATTTTGTTCTAACCTCGACTTCCCACAGAGCTTTGCTGCTGGTGGCAGAAGTGGCAGACTGCCGTCCGGTTGTTCTGAGAAAAACATACTGCTTCTTCCTATGGTCGTCACAAGTGAGGAACTTCTCCTGCTCTGCATGGAACAAGCGGACTACATCACCCTGCAATTACACACAAACACACGCACTGCTTTTTGTTCCATATTCAATGTGTTCTTATACCTTTTGCATATGTCATATGCAGCACAATATGCTTGGTAGTCAGTGTGTGAAGGAGTGTTTCACAAAGGACTATAGATGTCATGAATACGTGAGGATACCCACCCCTTTGAGGATTGTTTCCTTGTTGTCACTCCACTTCATGAATAAAACAACTTTCCAACTTGTGTTGCAATTTACAGAATTGACCTGAGAGGCAGAGGAGAGTGCGTGAAAAAAAAAACAGAAACTAAACACGTGAACATGTAATTCCAACAACTTTTATGTTGTACGATATAAAACTCCATATTCAACTTTAGCGAGGCAAACGTGGCCCCCCGATCTTGTGTCTTATTAACAGTAAACCTTTATGAAGTTTGTTCTTGTACCTCATTGCATCCTGGGTTATCAACTAGCTGGTGGCTGCTGGCATGTAGAGGCTGCCCCGCATTCACAGGGTTAAGGACCACTTTGTCTCCAATCACCACCTGTAGGAGGATGTACATACACAGACCATACTGAAAAGAGTATTTGGTTAAGGTATTCAATAAAATATTTAAAAAAACAATTAAATGAAATTAAAAAAATACTCTGTAGCGCAACATCAACAAGACTGTAAGTGTCCTTTAAACACGGACCCTTGGTGAAGGGAACAGAAAATCTTTAGGAGATGAAAAACTGCCACTCTGACGGCCGCTGTGCACTCCTATTACAAACTGTAAGTATGTCACACCCCAAGAGATTAGCCATCACTCTTCAACACTGCAATTCCCTTTCCCCACAAGGTGAACACAACACGGAGATACGAGACGTGGTCACGTTGGATCATGCCTGCAGATAAACACTAGAGGGAGACGTGCACCAGATTGTGTGTGAAAGCATTTGCTAAGACAGTTTCACTGTGCATCACTCATGAATATGTGTGTGTATGAACAACAATAATCAATGAATGGTCTACAATGAACTTTAATAATGTTTAGGATGATCTTTATCCAGTCTTTGTCTTATATAAAACTGCCATTCAAACATTTCCCAGCTCTGTCCTGAGCAAAGTGCAGATTGTTTTGTTGACATTGAGAATTCCTTTTAACAAAAAAAGGACTCCAAAAGAAAAAGACTTGGAGACAGAAAACCATCAGCCTGTAGTTCCTCATGTTTGGTAGGCAGAGCGAAACAGAACAAAAATGGCAAACTGCAGCCTGAGCTGGTGAAAATAATCAGACTGGGCAAATTTGTGATTCTGTCTCACAGAAGCAAGCCAAATGTGCATCCATGTGACTTCTGTTTTCTGTGAAAAGGCTAAAAATACACCCTTAATTTCTCCTGCTGAGCATAATTAACCGAAGTCCCACACCCGCTCTACCCACACTGTCTCCCAGGGACCGCAGCTTGTAAAAGGGCTGGATGTAGAACCAGGAGCCCTCATTTCCCGCCGAGTCCAGAGTCACTCTCATGGCGTTCTTCTCCAGCAGAGCAGGAAGGCGCTTGTTCACTGTCAGGTATTTATTGCTTTTCAAGTGCAGCAGCTGTTGGCAAAACAAGAAAAGCATCACATGATGGTACGACACAGAATCCGCTGTCACTGACGTGCTACAGACAGCGGCGCAAAGAAAGAAAAAGGACTGCATGTTACAGTCTGGCACAACTGGACCCAAGGGAGCACTTCACTGAAAATATGCATCTGTGGAACATTTGCTGTCTTTATATATGAAGGCTCTCGTCTTTAAATGCTTCTCATGACCTATGTTTGGTTTATCTATTTCATCAAAAGTTTCCAAACCTGTCAAAAAAAAAATTTTACTAACTAGACTGAAATTATAAAAGCTCAGTGTATTTCTGGGGCCCCACAGCTGACTTAAAGCACAGTTTAAACCTCCAACATGATCTCTGATGTTAGAGCAGAGCAGACAAGATGAGGCCCTCATGGGAAATTCCAAGTGCACCATTGTCTATTACAGTGCATAGTATAAAACATGTAACAAGGTTAGACCACACCTTGACATTTTCTTAAATTTGTCTAAAACCAATTCGTATGGCAAACCACTTCAGCCTTCACCTCATTTGTGGAATGACAGTTCACTGCATCTGGGCGTGCTGCACTGTACGTCTCCTCTGTGCACGTCACAGAGCAGGAATGCATTACCATTCTTGGTTTCAGATTATCTCTCTTCTGTGTGCAAACCATTCCTGAGCCATGAGCAGAGCAAGATAAGGCATAACAGCAGACAACCGTACAAGACACCTTTGTGCTGGAGCAATTCTTTAAAACTCTTCCCTGATTAATGCAGAATTAAAAGAAGTGTTATCGAGTGCACAGCGTTGTGCCTGATGCTGCGGTGAGACTAACCAAAGCACCTTATCTCACAGGCTCCTGAACGCACCTGGATGACATTTCCATACTGGATGACCGTTCCCAGCAGTTTGCGATTCTCAGACTCGTTCTGCTTCTTCTCCAGGTCGGCAGCGTGCTACAACACAGAGCAGCGAACAGAGGCGCTCATCAAACAAACAGAAAGGCCATTTATGGAACAAATGATGCTGCATGCACATTTCTTTATAAGCTTTTAACTGTCACTGATACACTGACCCATTAGCAGCATCCAAAGCGAGGAAGACACTCACGTGGAGTTTGTTGAGGAGCACCGTGTCAGTGGTGCTGTTGCCTCCGGGCTTTGCAGCTTTCCAGAACTGTTTCTGTGCCGAGTATCTGTTCATGGGACACAGTCTAAAAAGGCAGTCTGGGGACAGAAGAGAGAGGCAAAGAGCCAAACATCATCATTTAGTATTTGTTTCTTTATGTCTTTATAGGCACTCCACATGAGTACTCTCACTGTTGCTGATTACATTCATTATGTAATCAGTAAAAGCCGGCCACTTCCTCCACTGCAGCTGTAACAAAATAAGAGCTATGGATAATGGAGCTGTAAATGTAAAGTATAAGTGAGTCAGTCTTTAGCAGTCAGGCCACATTTTCTCCTGAGCATCTTTTATAATACTACATATGCAACATGATGTAACTTGAAATAGGAATTACAACAATTTGTCCGTCTTGCAGTGAGTCTTAAGTTCAGTTTCAGTTAAGATCTTCCTTTTGCATCACTCCTGGATTAAAGGGTCCACTTTTACACAACAATTTATTGCATTTAATATAACAAATAAAAATAAATCTGATGTTAAATAAATGGAGAGATACATTAATATTAAGGATGGCAACACTGTGTGGACTAACCAGAGCAGCTTCTGGCTCACCTAAACTGCACAGTTGATGTGTTCAGACGTCCCGCCCACAGTCGGTCCAAACATCCTGCCAAGTATTCTCATTTCATCTCATACATGCACAGTTTTACAATGGAGACTAGCTCAAGACATTAGTTGTTGAGCTGTTTTAAACAAATCACAACTGACAGAAAGACTATATTAAATATTAGAGGTTTGCCCTGTATTCTCTGTTTACAGTATGAAATCACTACACAGGACTGTTAAAAATGTTTAATTAGCTAGTAGGTAGCATTCTCAAACACACACAGCACTGCTATATGGGACCTGATGGTCTATAACCAGGGTAAAAATAGCCACTGTGGCAGCCACCATCAGAAATGCGGCCAACACGAGAGTCTCCGGGGATCAGCCGTCGTGGGCACGAGGTGGAGGAGAGGAGGACGGGAAGGGAGGAAGCCAAGGACCAATGGAGAAAGTGGGGCATTGGGAGAACATCTGTCTGCCAGGGATGAGCAAGTGGGGTAATGGAGGAAAGAAGAAAAGTAAGCTGGGAAGAGAGTGGATTTCAAGGACAGGGAGGTGTTTATCAGAGGGGAAGTTTACAGGGCAAAGCCGATGATTGACGAGAAAATAATGCAGGTTAATAAATGTTAAATTAGGTTTTCCACAGCTCGCACTATTAAACCAGGATACAAATAAAAATAAAAACATATGATGCAGCGCAGGGCGGAGAAATATTAACACACTGAAGTCGCTTCTTCTTCTGCTTTAATTCATTTTTGCTCTAAGTGACCTACAATATTTGAACTTGGTTTGAACTTCACAGTCCAACCCTCTACACCAAACTATAGTCATCACACAACTGGCCCAACTCATTCACAGCACTCTCAGGAGATTCAACGGGGCTTTCCTGAAACAAATAAATTAACTTAAAAAAGTGTCAAAACATCCTTACTGTTTTTTTTCAAAACATCGTGCATCACACAACTATAAGCACCGTTTATTGCCATAAGTCATATTTCATAATACCATACACACAGCTTCCATGTTAACCCTCCTCCACCTTGTGAGAGGGAACCTGTACGATCTGCTCAGACTAACTGTCAGTCTGCAACGACACTTCCTCCACTAAACAAACACTACAAACAAATCACACCTGATTTAGTGCAGAAGTGCAGAAGTGACTGTAGCCTTTTATTAGTAGCGATGTGCAGAAAACAACAGCCGACGTGATCACTGGTCTCGTCTCTGCCCTCTTTATCTCCAAATCAGCGTGCATTAAGGTGATGTGTCTGCATGAGTGGCTACCATTTCAGCTGAATCTGATGTGTGTGTGTGTGTGTGTGTGTGTGTGTGTATAGCAGTTTAACCAGCTTTCTCGGATGCGATCTTCTCTCTACCAGAACTGATTTGGCTTCACAGCAGCATTACACACGGCAACATGTGTTTCTCTAAAAAAAACATCAAGTTATTTAAAATGGATAGTGCACAGTCATTTGTAGTGGAGCTACTTTATGAGATTTTAATGATCAATGTAATGTTGCTTAAAGCAGCTCAATTAAACGTTTTCATTTTGTGATTTTGGCGGTCCCTGTGGACAGAGGTGGTACTACAGGTTACACGCTCCCTTCACTTTCTCCCTGCAAGGAAGCTACTTCAGAGAGGAGCTCAAAAGACGGACATTCAGTTTGTGGTTTAATCTGAAATTCAGCACACGCCAGCACTGTTTCACCCAATGTTGAGGAAAATCCAGCCTATTAAGAGGCATTAAGAATAACTATTAGAAACCAACAGAAACAAGTAATCTTGGTTTGTTGGTCTTGTTTGCTTATGTAGGTCACTTACAGACATAAGCATTAAGCTGAGACTGTTTCACAACCAGTTTAAACTCATTGAGCTGGTTTAGATAAACAGCTTAAAATGGCCATCATTTTGCACAAACTTAGCGTAACACAACGACTGCAAGGTTCACAGAATAAAATACACACTCTACTCTATACACAAACAGTAAGCATCCTGTAGTAAAAATGTACCATATGTCGTAGGCCAACATGAATCTCTAATATATCACTTCACCTTCAAAGCTTCATGTGCGCAGATGGAAACACACACACACACCTCATTTCATGTATCAGTCACCGAGATCAGAGAGGAAGAAGTTTAACATGCTGTGCTACAGCTCCCTGTGAAACAGACTTTTTAAATAGCTTAAGTGTGCTATTAATACTCAACAGGGATGGTAGGATTTAGTTCACACTGCTTCTGTTTAACACTGGCCTTAATAAGTGAGACTGCAACCTGTGGTATCCTCACAGTACCTTTAAATCTTCTGAATACTGATTTAACTCTGAATAAAAGGGCTTGTCAAGTTAATAGAAGCAGTGCAATGGTGTGATGTGATGCTATGCATTTTTTAATTACTTAGTGTTGCGTATCTGACGAGGTCTATTTTTGCTTTTGCATGCTGACAAGAGGACTTAAAGGTGCCAACAGCACATTTACTTCAGTCGGAGCTCCTCTGCTGTTACTGCCGTTTTATGGTGTTAAACCACAGATTTGAATAGGATTTGAATATCTCAGTTAGAACCAGACAAGTGAAGTTGTGTCTTTGCATCCCAAATGGAAAGGGAGCGTCTTGTTTCGATTCATATAACGTGTTACTGTCTGCAGCCAAACTTCAGGATTCTTCCAAGTAGAGGAGCGGCTCGTAGGCCTCTGAATGCACAGGGCAGCCAATAACACATCAGCCATGGTGCAACACTTCTTTTCTTATCTCGGGAGAGGGGGGACTTCACCACACAGCTCTGTGTGCCACATCTGCTGATTGGTGCTATTCTACATTTTTCTTCAATGAACTGGTAAAACCAGTCAGCTGCTTTCAAAGCCAAATGAGGCAACTAGCAGAGGTCCATGAGGTGTGCATACAGAGGCACCAAAACTGCTGAAAGGATTTCTAATGTGTTTAATTGTCTCTATGCAAATGAACAGACCAGTGCCAACACTGACAATCAACAAAGGACAGTGGGAGGTGTCAACCACCAAAAAGGGGTTTTACAAATACTGCTCATTTTATGTAGAGACAATGAACTCTTTTAGATGAGTCATTAACACAGCAAACATGATGTCTGTTTAAATGTAATCTGTTCAAATGTCATGACTCCTGGGTCTAAAATCATGAATTGAGGAAGATGCTGTTTAACAAGAGCACAGCGTCTGTTCTCTCTACCTCATGAAGTTCATCCCTTAACTTAATTTGCATGTCAGCTAAGGTGCTCTCGTCTCACTTGTTCACAGCGGGATATCGTGTTTATTGTGTGTAAACAAACAAACAGTACCCCACTGAGATGCATCCACTCCTGTCACTTCATGTCAGTGGCACGAGCAGTTCATCGTAGGTGTCTTCCACTGCGTGAATACGATGTTTATCACCACTGCATGAAACCTGGTATGACCCATCTTTGCAGTAGAGTGTGGGTGTCAAAGGTAAAGCCATTTTTGTTTTTGTTCATTTCATCTACCCCGCACTGCTCCTCAGTGCTGTACCTTTTTTTTCCTTTTTCCACCTTGTGAACATGTTTTGTAAAAAGAAAGTTCTCTGAGGTTCTGTTGATTGCTGAAAATAACGTTTATAGTTTTATTGATTAGGCATTGATCAGCTCTTGCAGAGCACACGGTGCTGTTCAAACAACATGGGTGTCTATTGGTCTGACAGCCATGTTAGAGCTATCTCAGTTCAGGGAAAAATCCAGGTGAAACAGTCTCACTTCTGATGAACAACCATAGCCTGCACCTGGTGAGAAGCAACGAGCAGCGCATAATCACTGGAACCACAAATCACACGAATAGAGTCGATCTTGACATGCTGTCAGAAGAGACCAATCAAGAGAACAACTGCCTCGTAACAAATCACTGGATCCATAAATACACAGTGACCAGAGGAAGAATCGCCGGTGTTTATGTATGCACACAGCATGACTCAGTTCTGTGGCGTGTGTGAGGCTGTACTCTGAGGCGCTGTGGTACTGGACCAAACAGTACAGAGAAGTGTAATTATGACCACTTTAAAATATGCTGCTACCCAATGCAAAATACATAATAAATATTTAAATCAACTGCATCTTCATTTCTGTCCTCCTCTTCACCTGTGCTGAGGCTGAACATGGGACATTTCACATCTCCAGCCTTGAGAAAAGAGGAATTTCTATTGTAATCAGGCCAAAGAAAATGTGGTGGATGCATATCACGGTGTGCCATGATGTAAATGGTTTAAATGATTTAAATGGTTTAAATGGCAACAAAGGCTGAAAAAAAATTCAACAATAGGACTGCATGTAGTCAAAACAAAACAAAAGTAATAATACTGTATTTTTAGCTTATAGCTTCTACTGAATGTGTGCAGATGTTTGTGCTGTCAGCTCTATTGTTGGATGTTAAGCTGTAATGGCAGGTTGCTGTCATGGGGTGATGCTTAACTCTGCCTGACAGAAACCCATTCAGAGGTCCAATAATACAAACAAAAACACCACATGTCATAGATACAGAAACTGAGTCTGGCTAGATTAGAAGAACTCACTCAAAAAGTGGCTGTCCTCTAGTTGGAAAAGTGTAAAATTGTAAATATATTTACAAAGTAAGGGCTCTGTAATTTCTTGTTAATTGCTAAAGTATTTATTTTTTACATAGAAACCAACAACAGCACTGCATTACCAGGTAGTCATGATAACACACATTATTTTATTCTGACTGACCAAACCATTTTAAATACAAATGTACAGTATTTACAACAATTTCTCAAGAAGGGATTAAGTGAAGTTTTGATAAATATCCAACTGAAATAAACCAGCTCTGAAAGATAACATAATGTCAAAGATGATTTCTCATCTCAGTCATTGTCTTTGTTGGCCTTCTAAAACCAAATAGCAACTAGCTTTTGGTAATATTATTTTCACTTACAGTCATGAAACAGTCTTCATACTACAGACTTCTGATTGAGATATTAAGTTCAGGCTGTGACCAAAATGACCCCCTGACTTGATCAGGTGTGATCTGATCAGAAATGTCACATGGTGTCAAACAACGTGCAACTTCATCTATGAAACTCTGCTGTGCGATGTGTTAAAAGGATCTATAATGAAGTCCTCCACAGTCAATGAGCCTGTCCTCTTCGTGGTTACTAAAAGATGACAGAGCACCAATTCTGACAATGACAGGGACATGTTAAAGAAGGTCCATGTGCAAAAAGGTCAGTTCAATTGAATCAATTGAAGTGTATCAATTTGGAAAGTACACTGTTCCAAGTAGATGGAAATTAGATTGGCAGCTGCATCATTTCACTCGTAAAGACCACCAGTGGAAAGCTGCCAAAAATTCCACATATGTATTTGCTAGAAAGTGCCAATTTGATGCTACTCCTGCTGTCACCTGATCCCACGACCATCCACTTCTCTAGTGACTGATGACAAGGGCAGAATTTGCCATAAAATCACATGTTTCTGTGCTATCCTGTGAAAAGCAGACAGCAGCTGGTTTCTAAGAGACTCTCTCTGAATGTGACAGCACTCGCTGGCATTGACCAGGTGATGGTGGCTGCAACTGAACCTGTTTCAAATAGAAACCAGATGATGTGACAATATAACTGTTAGCATCTCAACATGGTTTCAGGACCACAAAAGTGACTTTACTTCAATTCAGTGGTCTCCCTAGCTTACAAATGTCCACACATTAAAACAGGAAAACGCCCCAGCATGAATGTGCAGCTCAGAATGAACAAGCACTATTGAACCAACAACATTTAACCAGCATGAACTAAAATCACTACAGAGACTTTTAAAACATCCTGTGAACAAAAATGGCTTCAAGCTGTTCTGAATGCTTCCACAGCAAAGCAAAATATTCTGCTATTACTTTCAGTGAAGATCTAACAGCACGAGAAACCAATGTTAAAGTAGGTGAGAATTTATTTACATATACTCAAACCAAAAATGTGCTCTAAACAAGGAATCATGTGACCACCTCCAAGGTTAAAAAACATGCACAGCCAAATTAAAAGGAAAACTAAAGAAAGTATAAGACACACAACTGCATGCTGAAAAGACTGCGCCTGTCCTGTCTACCTGATGAACAGACTCCTATTTGGTTTCTGCACAAGAGAATAATCTCACTTAACCAGGTTCATCTAGTCTTGTATGCATTGTGTTCATTTAACCTTTATTTAACCAGGTAACAAGAACATCAGCAAGATTACAAAGTGAGTTTCACAAGTGTCTTGGTTACAATTGGCCAGAACTGATGAGACTTCCTATAGCAGATACTTGATAATGAGACCCTCTGTGAAAGTACCATGAAACTGTTGGACAGATATGTAGAAGCATAGTTATTGCAAGGCATTTTTCTTTCTTCTGATTTACTCTCCTTACTCTACATTTCCCCTTAAAGTTTCAGACATGCTTCTCTAACTTTTAAAATACAACTGATCCGTCTGAAAGAACTCCAACGATCACGTCAGAAGATAAATAATGAGGTATAGAGTCCATAAAACATGGATAAATAACTAGATGATGAGGAGTGAGTGTTTGAATGTCTTACCTCTGAATTTCTTGGGTGGGTTGTTGAGGTCGCCTGTGTCTGGTTGCACCACACAGCGGTCATCCACAAGCCTGGAGACACAGGAGCCATCAGTCAATCACTGAGCACACATTCGACTTAAACAGACTTATAATAAATAAAGGAATCTTAAATCTTAAATCTTAAACCTCCATCCACCTCCTGAAAGCTTTCATTTTGCATACAACAGTTCTCCACTATCTAAATTTCAAAGTAAGAAATTGTGAGTATGGTATTGAGTTTCTATCATGTTCATCAAGTAATTTTGTTCACAACAAGGTGACAATTACAGACAGATAAACTGACAGATGTTATTACAGTGACAACTAAAGGTGTATGCAGGTGACACCATACAGACTCATCTGATCTGCAGATGGCAGTAACATGACAGGATATGAATCAATGTGCCAGCCAACACAGAGAAGAGACAAGGAAGATCACTCGCTGGTCAACATGGACATAAACAATGCTGTATATGAAATACAATTGATGCCATGTAATGTTCATGAGAAAAGGCACCTTTGTAAGCCATCGTTAAAAAAATAAGTGATATTTCCTGTTATTTCCCTGCTCCATCCTGTCTGAACGTTTCTGTGAAAAAGTCACAGTGGATATAAATCTGCTTCATCTAATCAGTGCCTGCTCATCCCTAACACGAGTATCAGTTAAAGACATATTTCACTGTACTGAGCGCAGACATGATGTCGACGAGTGTGATATCAATTTTCCAAACTGCATGTGTGTGTTCTCTTTTGTACATCGAACATATGAATCTATGTTACCCTTTGATGACTGTTATTTAAAGGAAAGTACCAGAACAACTGTCATGTAATGATGTTTAAATGTTGGTGTCTCTGGATATTTATATATTTTTAAAAATCAACCAACAGAAATTCTGACTGTTTTAGATAAGAAACTCATGTGTGACACATAATAAAATGAAGGCTCCAGGCCTCCCATGAGGTAACCTGGACTCCATTAGAAAGTGGCTTTATCTAATATAAGGCAGGAAAAGGAAACTCTAGACACCACTAAAATAAAGAAAAAGGGCATGGCAGGATGTGCCCGCAGGTCCAAGCACACCCACATCTGGCATCATACAAAGTGACGTTCTGTAGGTCAGAGCTCAGGTCTGCAGGACAGCTCAGGCTTTGTACTCCGTATTGAATAATAAAGCTCTCTGGACTCCTGTGCTTTTTGATCCTGCATTTTCTCTAGAAGAAGATTCAAATACTTTTTGAAGGTGTGAGAACAGGAATAGGTGTGGAAGCTTGGGAAGGAGCAGACTTATGTCTCTTTTCCACTCATATCTACTCGACTCGCCTCGGTTTTTATGTATTTCCATTATGTGTTAGCGCCTGGTACCAGGTACGTTTTAGCACCTACTCGGGCTCCAAGTGAGCTGACTGGGGCCGAAAATGTAACGGCAGCAGACAGCAGGCCGCTGATTGGTCAGAGTGTGATGCGTCAGCAGAGCGACTCGCTCAGAAGAATCAGCCCGCCATTTTTAAAACCCAACCACAACGAACATCAGAGGTCGCTGCACAGAAAACAACCTGCAGAGCAACAACAAGGTGCAGATGTTTCTTTGTGTTTGTGTTTGTTTGTTTGTTTGTGTCTATCAGGCAGTGTAAACTCAACATCTCAACCTCTTCTTCCACTGACAGTGCGATCTACCACACTAAAAGAACAAGCTGTGCAAACAGCCTTTAAAGTTTAGAAATGCAATGGGGGAAGGGTAACAGGTGTCCTTTACATTCCTACCTGACACTAATTAACAGGCTATTGAAACAAATGTAGTGTAGCAGAAACTATCAACCACTTTGAGCTTTGTGAGTTCTGAACCACGGCACAAGTGACGGCTCATTGCACCTGGTCCAGTTGATTATTACCTCATCATAATCATCTTTCCCACTACTTTTCCACTTTCTCTAACAATTTCACCCGAAACATGTTGCACTTTTCAGACTCGAGAGCGCCATGACACGCCGGGAATCTGGGGAAGCCCCTGGGAATACGATGAGATAGTAGATCAGCACAAACACAGCACTTCAGTGGGATGCTGCAGCCGGTGGAGTCAGTAACATCTTTTTATAGCTCATGCAGTATACGCTGCAACGCAGGAGACTGTCATGACGAAGGCGGCGAGCTCACGGTGGGAGAATCTCCTCTAAAGGAATGAAAAAGTCATCGGTATCCAAGGTCGAGAAGAAACCTCCTCGTGCATTCTGGGATGCAGCAGCATCCCGGCCGGCATCCTCTCGGAGCCAGCAGCGGCGAGCTGCTTTCAGCCGCCTCTCGGGGGGTCACATTCAGTCTGCTGGCAGCAAAAGCAACACCTAATACAATGATGCTATTTATAGTAGCGTCCTCTAAGCTCTTAACAGGAGCAGCGTGCGGTGGGGGTGGGGAGGGGAGGGGGGTGATTACTAGGCATAACAATATGAGATGGGAAATTTGACAAACGAGCTCTGTCATGGTGGCAGCCTTCAAAGCTGTGCACACATTTGTTGCCATGGTGGGTGACGCACAACAGCAAACTGTGAAAGAGCATGATTTCTGAGAGGAGGAAGGCCGGCTCGGCTCGCTCGGCTCGGCTCGGCTCGGCCTGTGAGTGGCAGGCAGATAGTGACACGGGAAGATTGCAGCACTTAGAAGAGGAGAGGTAAACACAGACGGAGCGCTCGTTTTCACCTGGGGAGGAGAGAGACAAACACCTCGGGGCAGGAAATAGCAGTGGGAAGGGAGGAAAAAGAACGGCTTGATGTCTGAAAACGGAGCCCAGATATTCTGTCAGACGCTGGACGGGAACATTCGCAGCATCTGCGTCCTCTTTCTTTGAGCCTTCTGTTGTTTCCGACCGTGAACTGCGTGTCGAGATTTGTTCGATTTGCACATAATGAGGTGCACTTTTAATGCGTTGCCTACAATTAGGGAGGAGGGAAGACGTCAAGTACTTAAATAGCTAAATTGCGCTCAGTGTGTGGCAGGAAGAGACGCGATAATTTCAGGCCAGAATGCCCAGTGAGCACAGTCAAAGAAATCAGAGCGGTGACTGCTGCGGGGATCCACCACTTTTAAAATAACTTGTTCTTTGGGATATTTGGCAGACACTTATTGAGAGTGATTTGGCATACTGCTTTGTATTCATGGATAAACTGAGTCTGCCCACTGATTAGCTGACCACACCTGCGAGAGGCACCTGTACGTGGGATGTATTATGAGTGAAGGTGAAAAAACAGGATTCATTCAGACTGGTTGAGCAAACACGTACAGCGTAAAGAGCTACAGAGTAAAGAGCTGTGCACAAGTTTCATAATGCAACCACATCACAGCAGAGTGAACTGGTTCTCCTATTCCTGAGAGAAACATCAGTACTTGAGTTTTAAGAGTGATTAATCCAGACACTTTTTGAAGAGGTGAAGAGGTCTTCAGCCTGTGTTTAGACAGAAAGTTATCCTGCATCTACATCTCCCTCCTCATTTTTTTATGTCACTCAAATAAAAGAAATCTGCATTTATTCACCATGAACTAGGAGAGAAATGAGTTGTGTTGATGTTGTTGACACCTCCATGCCATGCTCACACTTATCGCCTCCAACCAATAAAATTAAATCCACCCATCACAGCACCACACTGACTCTGCCATCTCTTTGGTTCAAAGGCAGAAACCAAACAGCAAATTACAGGGGTCACGGTGTTTATTTTACAGTATGTAAGGTGTTAAAGTTGTGTATTACGCACAGTGGGACAATATTGTCAGAAGCTCCATCCAGCCAGTCCGAGTTTGAGGTAACAGGGAAGTTCACAGGGTCACAATGCTCATAAAAAACAGGCAGACTCACCCTAAAGTGCTGATAAATCCACTGGTGGAGCCCTCTGCATACAGGGAACAAATGTCCCCAATATGGAGAAAACTGGACATCTTATCCGACATGGTTCCTCAGTGTGGACGACACCTGCAAAGGATCGATAAAAAAGGTCTTTAAAGCAGTCGACACATATAGTAGAGCTCAGTCAAATCACAAACCAGTCAATGAAGTGACTGGTAATGAATGGAAAATGAAAAAGGAACTAGTTTGATTCTGCATCAGTTTACATGTATTTTTCACTGAGTAAAAGACTGAAGATCTCTTTCATGTTCCTGCACACAAAGGATGTCAGCAGCAGGTTTAGTTGATAATTGATGCTCCTCAGTGTTTATGATCACCTGAAGGGATCACTTTTATGGCACAGTTTGAATTTATGGTGGGCAGGACACATATAATCTTTTTTTGTTTGGCCCAGTGTCCGAGCAGCATCTCCTCTAAAACCACGAGTAACAACTGAGGAGTAAAAATGTGAGATCACTCAAATAACTGAGCTGCCTGCTGTGCGTTTTGTGAATGTGTCCTTTCCAAATAAATGCACAGTTAACACAAAACAATCCTGCAGCTCCTCCAGCATGAACACTGACTGACATGAAGCAAACAAAAGGGACACTGCAGCTGCAGTCTGATCCCAGACTGAGACCTGTTTCAACAGACTGTCACTTCTTTTTCTTTTCTTTCCACAAAACCTCCAAAACCTCAACTCTTTCTTGTTTCTGTTCTTTTTTTAAACATCACCAGAGTCTGAACTTTGTCACAAACTCGATACAACATGACACGAGCCTTTATCTCTATAACTGACTCCACACACACACACACACACACACACACACAGTAAAGTTTGCATCCTCGGTTCAGTCATTAACCGAGGGACAAAGAAGCTTCACCTGCAGGCTGAATCACACATCGATCCTCCTCACGTCTTTTCATTTCATCATTATCATCATTTTTATCATTATTATCATTATGATGATTGTTCTGATGGTCGTCGCGCGGCTCACACGGCGCGTGGGCAGCGTCACTTCCTCGGCTGGGATGCTGGCAGAGCCGAGCCGAGCCGAGCCGGGAGAGGAGTGCAGCTCGGGGTGTGATGGAGCAGCTCACCTGTGGCAGCGCGGCGGGCAGAGCAGGACGCGGACGCGGGTCAGCACAGGAGGGAGTCCGTGCCGGGCCTCGGTAAGTCCATGACAGTCGCAGAAAGTCCAGCTGAGCGCGGCGGTGCCTCTGACAGCTGAGCAGCAATCCGCTTCTTACCTCCTCCACATGCCGCCCGGGAACGCCCCTTTCCACACGGTTATACTGCCGCGCGGATCTCTGGGTAATGTAGTCCACTGCGCGTCACGTGAGTACAGATAGGAGGGGGGGTATTCATCTCCAGGAGAGCAAACCTCCCATGAAATAAAATCAGCTGGTCAACTAATGTGACGTTAAAATAATCCCAACAATAACACTAAAATAACATTTATTAAGCACTGATTCATTTCACCAGGAGCTGGGTGGGTTGTTAAACTGCCTGCAGACATTCATGCTCCTCAGAGGATGAAATTCAGACCTTCATGACGTGTCCTGCTGCCTCCATCTGTCCGCTGCTTTGTTTTATGACCAAATACCTGCAGGGCTCCTGACATTCAGCCTCAGCTACACTCACATATTGTGAGATGGAGAACAAACATTTCACCTGCTAAACATCCATACGGCAGCATGTGTCACTAAAACTGAAGCTCAAAGTGCAAACAGTTGTCTCGTGTTGTAGACTGAACACGTCTCTGAATGATCACGTGACTGCAGGTCTTTGTCAATGTCCACATTATTTCATGTCTCCAGTGTCAGAAACAGAAGCACCCGTACTGCCTCACAAAGAGGAGGTCGTGCTGAGCGCGTCACTGTGTGAAAGGACGCCAGATAAAGACATCAGCCGTGTGTGCAGTCTGCTGTCACAAACACTGACGGAGCCACTGGCAGGCAGATATCTGCATGTGTGATGAGGACACACCTTTGTTGTTGTTCCTTTGGAAACCTCACACCTCTGAGTGATCTGGTTTATTTGCACTTGATCCATTAACATCACGCTGTGACATTTTTAGCTCCTGGAACGGGATCAGGCTGTTGCATTTAAAAACACTGAACTCACACATAAGTTGACATACGAATAAAATAAAATGGAGGCAGACGTCCTCACGGTGATTAATTCTTCCTGTACAGTCGCCTCCAGCGTTTCAGCGAAAGCCTCATGGTTACATTTGAAAATGTGTAAAAGCTCCATTATTCATAATTAGGTCTAATTGCAATATGAATGAGGGACAGAGAGACACAGGAAGCGTAAGAGCGCTTTCATCCCTAAAATGTGCCGAGCAAATCCATTGATGAGCTGTTAATTTGGTTTCTTACCACCAGAATCTAGAGGGACGATATGAGTGGAGCAAACGGGGCCACATAAGTGACCATTACCATAAAAGTGCTTCTCTCCCTTTTCTACATTCCACATCTGCTTTTCAGCCGGCACGCTGAGCTTTTTTACATGTAAATGGCTGCAGATTGCTATGTTGTGGAGTATCCTGTGGCCAAAAAAAATCCCCTGTCCGCCCTGTGATTCATGTTTTAATGCTCTGTGTTGACATAATATCCAGCTATGCTACGATGCAGTGGAATAAAAAAAAAACACTTAGTCTCCCTTCTTGCTGGTTATGCAATCAGCGTTATCAAATTATACCACATATCATATCAAAAGTACATTTGAAACCACTTATGTAAAAACAGGCCGTGTTCTCCTTTGTTGAATCATGAGCAGTGTGATTGGAGGGACGAAGGATAAGTGCTTTTTCTCAGAGCATCAGAGGCACATGTTAGTCTAAAATCCATAACATCGCAGCAGCAGAGAGAAAACCTTCATTCCACACAAAGTATTTCCAGGCTTTGGTTAAATTTGACATTAAGGGAAGTTGAATACAGATCATTGAGTACTCAGTTGTCATGGATACAGTGTTCACCACAGAGCAAAAAAGGGTTGTATTTACAGTAGATATAAAAAAAACCTGGACACAGCTGCTGATGTGTTTATGAATTGCAGCATTTCTCATCATGGGCATGGTTTGATTTGTAGCGCGGTGAAGATGCCGCTGTCTTTATTCTGTGGGTGTTTTGGTCTGTGTTTTATTATAGTACCCTGCCTGAACCCGAAGGACTTGTTGTCTGCTGTCGGGGGGCTTTTTCCTCCCCACACGACAGCCAACGAGCTCCGATCTATGTGGATACACAGCAGCTGGGATGAGTGTCGAGGCAGATTGCTTTCTCACATACTGTCCATGAACAAGAGTTTGGTGGGAGGGAGAGGTGATTCATGCTGATTGGTAGTCTGACTTGCAGTTGACTTGGAGACACAGGCCTTTTTTTTGTTTTGTTTTTTTTTTATTTGTGTTTTTTTCCCCTGACAGAACTACCAAAATGGCTAACAAATTAACGAGCACAGCATCTGCATGCTTGGGATGCACCAGAGACAGAGGGATGACAAAAAGCAGCGACCATCTGTGTGGGTGTGCAGATTGTGAGATGCATCGTTGTGCATGTGCTAGCGAGCGAGTATTCTCATGTGCAGATCCAGGCCGTCCCTCAGCAGCCATGTGTGGGCACAATGCTTGGTAGTTTTCTTGTCTGAGGCTCGGATAGTCCTCTGTGTGGGCCATGCCTGCAAACGAATCCTCGCATTCATCAGAAATGTCAGAATAGAGCTAAATATATGGTGGTAACAAAGACTCGTTTGTATTTTCATCATTGCTTTTGGAAGGAGAAACACATCTTGATTTTGTATCAGGGATTCAGATCCAAAGTCCACATCAAGTCTTTTCCTGCTAAAAAGGGAGCTGGAGGGCTCGGTAACTCTGTGACTTCACAAACAATGTGGCGGCCTCTAACTGCTGCTCTGGATCTGGGACAGTGAACCACCGAAGACATGATGCCGCTGGGAGCAAGAAGCATAGATAATGGCTTATTAGTGATTTCAATCTAAATGTAGAATACTGATAGATCTTCTTTTAGCTTGAACAGTCTCACAGATCTGCTCCATTTGACAATCCAAGGTATTACCAGAGGCCTGACAACTGGAGCAATGAGTCAAAGCTTTGAAAAGATCAGTGAGTAAGGACAGAACTTTAAGGAGTGAGGAGGGTGACGTGGTTAAAAACACACTCCAACATTATTTACTGTGCACCGGACCTTCCAGTGCGGTGTGAGACGAAGGGCGAACAAACAACAGTCTGCTGTCGTCTCTGTACCTTCCAGCCTTTTTGAGTCTGCGACACGGCCCCGATGAGGTCTGCGAATGACATCACGTCCCCACAGAGTCAAGTCTGTCGCACTGTCAAAGCCTAAGAGGTTTACCATGCCTCAGTTTATACAGATCACACGCAGGGCTCAGACATGGACAAGTACATCGCCACAGAGCCGTCAGCCCCTCCTGAGAAACCTTCTGCATGAAACGCCTTCCTCTTCTTCTTTTGCAGACCGCAGTCGGCCATTGAGTAAGAAGCGGGACCAAACAGCTAAACGGTCATGAGAAAAGGACTCAGTGAAGGCTTCTTGTGTTACCTCAATTTTATAAACTTGCTGCCTTTTAGTTAGTTAGTCATTTATGCTGATATCTCCTATGAAAAGAGAGACAACAGGTATTGGTACGACACAGTAGTCTAAGGCAGAGATCTACCTCACTAAAAATAAAAGACAATTACGCTGTTATAATGACCTGCATATTCCCAATGGAAATAATCTGATTAGACCAGCTACAGAGATATTCTAATTAGGCCTTGTGGTTTTGTGCCATAACTTGTTACCAATGTAGGAAAAATAAGTTTCACATTCTGCGCAGATTCAATTGGATCTTGTGTGCTAACCTGCAGGAAAAAGTGTGCTGTAACATTTTCAGCACATCCTTTCAGATATTTCTTTTCCGTCAGCCTCTTACCACAGACTGTTTACAGACAGCAGAGTTGATCAACACACCCAGCTTCGTTCAGTTGGCCCTCTCTTTATAAACTGTGCACAGAGGGGAGGATTTATTTCACCATATCCCCTTAATCAATACGCTACATGATACATGTCAGGGGAAATTATCGGACAGCTGTTTGATTTGTGGGGACAGGTAGGAGCAGAGTTGTTGCACACTGCTGTTGCTTGGACATGTCTGAGCTAATCCCGCTGATTGAGAACAATAACCAAGGAGGCGGCGGACTGAAGCCACATATTTAACCTGCAGGAGAGGCCTTGTAAGCTGCTTTAACTGGAGGTAATCCATTAGGATCTGTACAGTTGGAGGAGGCCTCACCTTACTTTCACTATGCTTTATAACCTTCCAGGTAACCTAAATCAGACGGTGGACATATGTATTTAATATGTATTAAACTGGTCATTATATGCATGTAAATAAAATGCCTAGACACTAAAAATTGTTCTGACTTGGATCCACACATTATAATTATTTAATGATTGATTTACATCTATGTGCGCTTAATGACTGATCTTATGTAATGAAACGTTGCTGCTTCATTGAACAATAACTGAATAAGAATAATGTATTGCATTTTTCCAGAGTGAACACAAAGTCTGTGCTCGGTGCTACAAAGGTGAGACAGGACTGGTAATGAGATTGTCACAGCTTACCTTGCATAGAAACACTTGGGACCGAGTCTTTGTCGGTGAGCTGTGGGACGAGGTTTAAAAATCCTGTAATGAAATAGCTCACACATGATTAGCCTCAACCTCACATGCACAGTTAGTGTCTTCCACAACTGCAAAACTTTTGTCAGCTGCATTAACAAGCCACACCGAGCATGAGGTGGCATCTTATGAGCTAACACTGGTTTGTTATGCAGGATTGAGATTGTACTCAGACATAATGACAGAAACTGAATAAAGGTATATTGTGGGTAAATGCTTGTGCAACACTAGCTAGTTATCTCAGAGATACTATTTGATATTTAAAAAGACATTACATGATGTTATTTTAAGATCAGGGGTAGCAACAATGTTAGCATGGCCCTGATCAATCCAAACTCTATTCAGAAAACAAGCATTTTAAAAGTTGTTTGCCTCCTATCCTGCAGACTGACCTGATGAAGCCTGAATTCAGGCTTTTTACAAATCAGCATCATTATGTGGCTATTTTGGCATCCTTTTGATAGATTTATTACTGTTACAGCTATTATGGGATCATACTGCTGTACTAATCCACTAATCAACAAACAATCGGCACACGTAGTGTTGCTGTTGACTTAATGACCAGTGGCATCATTAATAACAAGCATTTTCTGATTGTCACATAGATTATTTATTTATTTTCATTCATTCATGTTTAAAATATTGCTCCTAAACTCCACTCAGCCACCTGTGAGCATGTTGTCAAGTGCAGATACACGCTCCAAAACTATGTGTATTCAGGAGATGGATATGTAGTCCGATCGGTGGTGGAACAGCTGTGGAGGCGCCTGCTTCTTGGGCTTCACAACTTCCTGCTGAGCCCGCTGCAGGTGTTCTGAGACAAATTTAACCTAACATCTGTGATGGGAGGAGCCAGTCTGAACCCCCCCACTGACATCTTCTTCCACTAACGGTGAAGTCAAACTGCAGAAGACAACCTGCCCCTTTATTCGCCACGTTGGAACGGGACAGGCTGAAGTATAAAATTTGGCCTAATTGATACGAGGAGTCACACAGATCTACACAGCTGTTTGGAAATGCTGCTCTGAAGAACAATCAGCTCATTTGTTCTGACAGTGTGAAGCAGTCCGGGTTTGTCTCTGTAACTGAGCTCATTCAGTGTATGCTGTTTAATCTGTTGATTTCTAATCAGTATAACAGAATCGGACACAGGTAGTTGACAATGTACAAAAGAAACAACTGATTTCATACATTGGTAAGTTCATCATTTGAAAAAAAAAAGAGATCATGTTAATGAGGTTAATTAATGAGTTATATTTAAACAAAGGTCTTATTTTTCCAAAGTACACAGACACTGACTGTTGTTTCATATTTTACAAAGATGGTGTAATTCACTCCAATTAGTGGAGATAAACCACAACTGGCACCAATTTTTTCGTCTCCAATCAGCCAAACACCACAACAAAGTCGAGAGTCAAAACAAACGTGTCAGAGTAGACTATGAAACGCCTGCCAGCTGAGACCCAGCAGAGAGCTCCTGTGTGGTTTTTTTCTTCTTGATTTGGCTGCAGGATTTAAGGCAAGGACATCTGCTCCCTCATCAGAGAGGTGCTCCATTTTTGAACAAATGGACTGCCAGTTGTAATTTCTCCTCCGGTCACTCACCCTGAAAGTCTCTCGCTCCTTTATCAATGTGATGCATGGCTCTCGTAATAATGTAGCGTATCTTTTGTCCTTGGCAAGACATTTAGGCAAAAGTTTTATTTGCCCAAATCAAAGTGGAAGCTGCAAATTTTACAAGAACCAGAATCTGCTCTACAAATAAAGCTATGTAAAATTTACAAGATCATCGCCTTGTTTTGTGGATGTTATTTTGGCTGAGGGATTGTCTGAAATTTGGGGAAATATGTTTGTCAGCTTTCTCACAAGAGCTTCACATGGCCCATACAAAGTAAATCTGTAGCTGGAGCTTATCATGAGGCCATAAAACAAGAGGAAACCGTGCTGTGTTACCAGGGAACAAAATCTGCCTACCAAAACCTCGTCTCTGCCAAAACCCCTCTCTGCTGGTTTCAATGGAACATACGCCGGCCAAGAAAAACTCCATAACGCCTCATAAAGGGCAAATTAGGCCAATCGTGTTGATACACCGTGGTTTTGTGAGGATTGAACAAACACACGGAAACAATGACTGAGCTTTGACAGCAGATCTGGTCATCAGCACGGCTGCTGAACCTCTGCTGGCTGCAGCTCACATTTGATGAGACACTTGAAGGTGTTATTGATCTTCTCGTCTTTGTCAAGGATGGATGTCCTGATTCCTCACAGATATCTGTCAAACACCAACATGTCCTGGATTTCTCACCACAATAAAAATGATAGATTTGATATTATACTTATTTTTGGCTCCCACATAGATGTTTTCCTGTTCTGTCCCACTTAAAAGTGCCCTTGGTAATTTTCCCCCATCCTGACAAAAACAATATGGTCACCCAAGAATAAGTGTTTTTCTTCAAATGTCAGAGTAATGCTTTAAGGGGAAGGGGAATGAGACTACAAGCAGGAAACAAGAAGAAACGTGTGGGCTGGAGGATTCATGTTTCTTTAACTTTTGCAATCAAACCAGTGACGTGTTTGTGTCACATTAAACCACGAGAGAACCGTCATATCTGGACTCATTTCAGGCACAATCCAACAATGAACCCTGACCCTGTCTGACATTTGCTAACATTAGCTAGGGTTAGCCAACTAAGCTAAGCTAAGCAAAGCTAAGCTAAACATAAACAACTATTTTTGAGGAGGACTGATATTTCATCAGTCAAGTGACATTTTCCTCTTCTTGGTGAGAAGTTTTCACAGCTCGAGGTGATAAAACGTCCACAGCGTCTTTGAAGTGACCATAACTGGAAGGAGCCATGTTTGACTTTTTGCTGTTCTGATCACTTTGCTGTAACATTTCTGGTGTTTCCATCTCATTACTAAATCTATCAAATGATCCACACTTCTTGTTGTATTTCATTGGACATCATATTTAATGCAACCATCAGATTTGCCTTTATCAGAAGGTTTTATGACTTTTTTAAAATGATCTGATGATATTGTATGGTATATATCTGCTTGCTTTGTTTTTCCTTCTCTCTGTTCCTGTAATTGACTCAAAGTCACTGTAAGTGAGGTTCCCTCCTCAATGTTCTGCTGAGTATAAATAAAGGTTTGATTGATTGATTGATTCTTTAAAAGTTTACAGGTTGACATTACCACATAGAACAACGGCCTTCGGAGAACATTTTATTTCCCTGCAGGATGTGTATTTTTGGAGATGCCGCTCTGATAATACCATCACAGTCGACATATCGTGCTGCTGCACTGCGAGGTTTTTTCTTTGTCGGGGAAGTTCACCTCATGTGATTAACTGGTGGTTGCTAGGTGACAAATACAGGAAAGGAGCCACTCATTGGCGGCCCAGCTCTGCAGCAGTCAGGATGTACCTCCGAACCACCTCCCAAACACACATCTGGTTGCCATGGGGATTCCAGGGACATCTGCCTCAAAAATGACGAGTCACGTATTTGAGGAGAGATTTTTTAATATACTTGTAGATGTTGAAAGGACAGAGCAATCTGGTTTATCGCAGAGGCACAACAAAGGGGGCCACACATCGAAAGGATGAAGTGCTCCATCCTGTCCTTAAACTGAACCAGACCAGGACTTTCTATACATTTCTGTCCTTTTGTTTGGGAGTTTTTCTTTCCTCAACGTAACCTCTGTCATGTTTGTCTCCAAGGCCACAGCAATATGCAGCCGTTCTCCACAAGGCTGCACAGTACGTCTGTACATAATGTTCTGCACCTACGAGAAACACTCCACATTTCCTGCTGCTGTTCGGTCTCTTTCTCTCAGACCGTATCAGACACCAGATTTCTTATAAACCTTGATTTGATTGATGTTTCCTGGCTGCACTGCTGCATGTGTCCGATCACCCTAAACTGTGATTTGATGTGTTGGTTCAACATTTTGATTTGGATATGTACTGTATCACCAATAATTGGATAAGATCTGCACCACTCTGCTGACTGCACCTCAAATATGAAGCTGGTTAGCTTAGCTTAGCAAAAAGGATGGAAACAGTTAGCATGCTTGAAGTAATGAAACAGAAACAAACAACAACAAAAAAGATTTACAAAAAACACAACAGGTGGTTTCAGAAAGACTGTCACTAACAAGACTTTGGTTTTTGCACAGGTTAAACAAACATGTTAACTCGCGAGCTTTCGCTGTGCTGGTCGGTCGGACCAGTTGGACACCAACAAGCTGAGTATAATTCGACCTAAGAGAGTGAACGAGCACATTTCTCAAAATGTCCAATAAGTTCCCTTCAAATTGACTTTCTAATTCCCAAGTGGGGATCAGATCAAGTACAACACAAAGAACTGCCCATTATTAAAAAAAAAAAATCTCACAGAAATATAGGTCGAAACAACATCCAGCTCCTTTAGCTTTTTCCAGTGGGTGACACAAAAACCAAGCAACTTGACAGTGCCCTCCGTTCAGCAGAGGGTTTCCACCCCCCAGCACCATTTAGTGTCTGTCGGCCCCAGTGTGGCTGCAGCACTGGTCCCATTTCTGCACGAAACACGGTCTCACTCTCATTAACCTACATGTGGATATTAATAAGATGAAAGCAGGTCTAGACTGGAAACGGGGCAGATTGAACGGAGAGGGTCCTGATTTCAGAATGGTCACGCTAAAGTGGGACACCTTCGCCCCTCCTTTGACAGGGGAATAAAGCTGCTTTCTATATAAATAATACCCCCTGGCCCTTTTTAATTGGTCCCTCCTTTGGAGGATTGAGGAGCTGAGAATATCTGCGAGGGTGGGCTGCATGCATGAAGACAGAAAAGAAATGTCAAGTTGATGGAGACACATGACAGACTTTACTTCAACAAAGAGCTCTGATGTCTGGTTTTTAACTGGCATGACATCATCTTACTGCAAACGCTGTGTGTACAGTGTAAAGATCAGTCCTGTGGCCTGTGTGTCTGTTAGAGAAACCTATTAAACATCCTTCCTCCATCTGTGTCACCGCGAACGATGCTTCCACATCCACGTGTTGTGAGAGACGGGACTGACATGTGATGACAGCTGCAGCTCTGCAGATCTGGTGGGAAATGTCCCACACAGAGCGAGCACCCCCCCAACGGATCAAAGGGATCGTACGAGTGAGAACAGAGGAGAGCCAGCGAGTTTACTCTCTCGGAAAAATAAAAGTGGCTTTTCTTGCCTGGAGATGTGGCTCTGGCTGCTCCGTGTTACACTGAGTGGGAGCCACATCAGGAGACTCTGGAGGGACCAAACAGGAAACAGTGAGGGACCAGCTGATCAGCCTGGTCTCTGTTCTGATGAGCGCTTCAATCAACTACAAATAATGAACTGAAAACACACCAAGATGTGATTAAACAGATGCACTTTTATAAGACAATGAGCAGAAAGACATTAACAAAAATCTCTTCACCAACACTGGAGCAGATCTTGACATTCAGCTGAAAACAAAAGTGAATTTAATTTAGTGTGTTTCAGTTGAAAATGGATAAATCTAGCGGAAGAACCTTGGCACAGCAGTCTGCGCCGCAGTGACACTCTTTCCTCCGCAGTGCATCAGTCCGGGCCTGAGTGGCAGTCTGTGTGTCAGCGTGTGTGTCACCGTGTGTGCTAACTTGTGTGTCAGCTTGTGTGCACGGCTCACTGTTCCCCCCCGAGTAGTCAAACGTCAGCTCCTCGTGCGCGGCGACCCCCCGCCCTGCAAACAGCGCCAGCCTGGGCACGGCGGAGTGTGCGCGCACCGGCAGCATCAGCAGGTTGGGGCGGCAGGAGTGGTTGAGGAAGCGGCCCACGTTGCCCACCACGGCGGGGTCCACGAAGGTCTCCGTGACGGGGCCCGAGCCCGCGTGCTCCCGCACGGCGATGATGTAGTTGTTGTCGTCGGGGGTCTGCGACAGCTGCCTGCGCCGGGCCTCCCCCGCACCGAGCACCTCCCCTGCGTACTCGCACACGAACGCCCCGCGCGGGATGGCTTCCAGCGTCCGCACCCCCCAGCCCCTGTTCTCCGTGCTGAACACCTGCAGCCGGCGCCGGAGCCCCCCCTGCACCACCCGGTTCCCGCAGGCCTCGCTGCACAGGCAGAGCGCGTTGCACTCAAACACGGGCCGGCAGAGCGCGGAGGCCGCGCGCAGCTGCAGCAGCGCGCCGGAGCCGTCGTACGTCTGTCCGCGCGTCTGCAGGCACGAGCAGCTGTCCGGAAAGCAGGACCGGGACCGGCACGAGCACCCTGGGAGGGTGACCTCACTGGGGTCCACGGTGCAGCCTGGGCCCGCAACGTTATCTGGAGAATACTGACAAGACAACAAAGAGTATACACAGTGAACAAAGCTGGAAAATACAGTGACAGTAGCAGTAAAATCAGCTGCTCATAGCTCCTGTCCTCATAAAGGTTTCTGTTTTTAGCTCAAACTTCACTTTCATATGATGG
>JBAJHX010000096.1:22859090-22870238 GCA_037176925.1 Amniataba percoides
TAATAAATTTGTAAGTGTGCAATATATTAATTCAGAGTCCTGCGCGTTCGTCTCCACTCCAGCACAATACTCTACACATCCACAGCTGATTTCAACCTGCAGGACATATAATGGATGTGACGCATAATATTTAACTTTTACTTTGAAGCAGCCAACCATCACTCAGCATGATGTAAACGTACAGCGAACGAACAGCACCCTGCAGCCGTAGATGAATATGCATATGCACATCCGAATCTGAGAGTGTGAGGAACAGCTTAAACAGCATGTTTGTCTGCTGCAAACATAAGCATGTCTGGCTAAGTTGCTCACAGCCTGCAGTGATCACCAAAGGTTGCTTCCAAGTCAAAGGAGCACATGCATGAGGTTTAAAAAAAAAGCCTTCAGTAGGACTACCACCTCTACTGCATAGCACATTTGTCAAATACATTTGTTAGTCCTCATCAAAAAAAAAAACAAAACATTTCCTCTTTGACTTTACTGTTAAGCTAAACATGCCAAGTAGACTTACGTTTTTGCCTGGGAACTATCTGACTCTGATTTTTTAAATATGTCCGTGTGAAACATTCAAATGTGACCTGGCTTGGGTCATTGAGAGGTCATGACGCTGAAAGCACCTTTGATATCATTCAAACACAGTAACTTCTCACAATCACTATTATTTCAACTAGGCTAGAAATTAGAGGCTAAAATCAAGGACCCATCATTTGAAAAAATAAAATTAGTCAAATACACTTAGCAAATGGTTTCACACATTTTCAGCTGTAGCAGCATCAGGAGCAGAGGAGCTGTGTTTCCAGCAGTGGATTCACTTGAATTCATTCTCCTGAGCTCAGAGCTCAACAACTCCTTCACCCGCTCTTTAGTTGATCCTCAGCTCTTTAAGCAGGCACTCAGTCTTTTAGGCTTTAAGTGGATGGAGAGCTTCAGGTTTTGGCTTAGACTTGCCTCCAGCTTTCTCACTGGACAAAAAGGAAATTTTGATCAGTTTCTCTCAGCGGCTGTGTCGTCAAAAGTGGCTGTGAACCACAACCTGGAGCTGCAAGCAAAGCAGGGCAAAGGTCACAGAGGGTCACGACCCCAACTCCATCAATATACCACCACCTGAGAAAGATACTGCAGTGGATGTGGATGTGGGGGTTTGTTAGTGTTTGTATGCTTGAAGCATGACCTTTACATTGTTTTTAAGATCCCATCTTTGCCAGCTGAGGTAATTTAAAAAAATAATTTTACTATATTCAAGCCGTGATATGCAGATAAACTACTGGCTGCACTTGACACAATAACTGTGCAATGACATTTTGTATCCCACACAGTATTCAGCCTGTCTTCAGCCTCACTTTTACATAGTTCACCTCAGCCATGACAGAGGAAAAGGAGGCATGAAGCCCAGCTGAGGAGCTCTGTGTCATTCCACCTCACCTTCAGTGCAAAGATGGAGCTTTTCTCGCTCCACACCTTTGAAAGTGTACATGATGTCTCACTGGTTTCCCACCTGCAGGGTGTTGACCTTGTCAGTGGTATTTCAGGCTCTGGGGACTTCTCTCACTTGGCTGCCAGCACCCGCAGGTGGATGGAGAGAGGGGTTGTCATGGAAACAGGCCACTGGGATGGGACACGGTGCAGGCTCCGGCACACGCTTTGAAAAGCTTTCATTGATAGCTGTCCCAATGAGCTGATTTCCGGTCTGTTACTAGGCTACCCACTGAGGCAGCATAAAGGCTCGTCCGTTCTGAGCAGATAAAAGGAAGCCAGTGGATTTTTCAAAGTAGCAGTTTCAATGTGCAGGTTTAACGAATGCCAGACTGCTGCTGCTGCCGCGTCCTCTGTCCATCATCCTCAGCACAGGACACAGGTCTCCCTAAAGGCTCCATGACATTCACTGACATTTTCCTCACAGCATCTTGTGACATCTCTATACACGAAGAAAAGCTACAGTATGAGACAGTGTTTAACCCATTTCAGTATCAGCACTCATGGATGCACAATGCCTACAAAGCCACATCAGTCACTGACAGTAGAGTGAAAAGTGAGTCAAGAGACTTTATCTGGGATATATAATGTTAATAACCATCAAAAATATTATGTGCATTTGTAAAAAGTAAATCAGTGGTTAAGTTTGAAAGCTGAGTAGGTGACAAAAAACACAAGGTCTCCTCTCTCCATTTCTTATCAGCCACATCTCAGTGAAGTGCTTAAAAATAATTGTCATTACAATTGTGTTACATTATAATACGGATCATTCATTAAATCTTAAACTATATCTCACAGGAGACAGCATGCACGAGAAAAGAGAGAGAGCATGTTGTCAGCAGAGACTAAACACAGACCATTTGATTGCAGCACAGAGTCCAGAGCTGTCAGTCAACATCAGAAACAAACAGAGCTACAGGGATCCCACTGGAGATCCACTTTTCTAAACAGTGAGCCAATGTGTTGGAGTTATGGACCTCGCAGAGACAATGATGGGTTGCAAGTGAAAGCGTATTATCATCTCGCTAGTTTTTGCAGGGAAAGCAGATGGTTGTTTCATGTCATCTTAAAAGAACAGCTACCTACAGTTTTATATCAAATCAAAGTCCAACATGGCACAGTGATGAATCATTTGCAGTCTCAGACATCCACATGCAATATAAAATGCTGAGAATATTAAACATTTGGCAGATTATGGCAGGGCTGCTTGGTGCGACACAATTCAGCAACGTGTACTTGCTGTACTCGCTGTCCATTATATCATAATTACCATCACTTTCAATCTTGTCTCAGCTGCATTATCCTCTTTATTTTGCTCTTTGGAGATGCAGAGGTTATGTCTGGTATAATCAAACATACAGTCAACAAAAAAGGCATGCAATATATCCGCTGTCTTGGTTTTGAGTGACTAATTTCTTTGTTTTTTTAAGTTACTGTATGTACTCCGAGGAATATTGTGCAGTAATTATATTGTGCCGAGACTAGAATTTAAATTATTCTCTGATAATTGCTTTGCAGAGGCAAGCACACTGCAGTCTGCATCTTCCACTCTCTCTCCATCAGCACTGAGGTTACACCTGAACACCTACAGCCAGCTCATCACACTGAAATGAATAAAATTCTAATGTGAGACATTAATACGGGATGTTTTTTCCCGCTGCAACAACAGTTTTAGTAACCTGTAAATGTCTGTATATCTATTAAACATACAATATGCACAATTATCTATGCATACTTTTATATATATATATATATAAAAATGACACTTGGTATTGAAATCATGGTTTAAAAAATATGAGGAAAGAGGATTTTATTTAATTTGCTCCTCAATAAACAACATGTTTGTGTGTGTAAACACAACAAAATCAGTGATTGTAGACATATTCTAGCAAAATAAGAAAAGAAATATTTAAGAAATTTAAAAAGCCTCACATCTATTTGTCTAGTTTATAACATTCAGATTTCTATTGCTGGTTTACAGTAGCTGCTCTGCAAACGTAAAGTCTAAATTAAACATACCGTTATTTAATGTACAAAAAGTAAATTAAATCATAGCTGATACAACATTACAGAGTAATTGCTAACATTATTCAATAGACAGTATATCAAGTCTAAACATACTTTGTCAGCTTATATTTGAGTTGATAGACAAATTGGTATATATATTTCAGTGCACAACAGTCAACAGTGAAACTGTTTCACAAGAGAAAGAAAGGTGGCAGTCTCTCACAGTTCTGCCAGAGAAACATGTCAAAAACTGGGTGTCTTTCAGCTTTTCCTTTGCTCGCATTTGCTGAATGCGTGACAATGCTCATGCTGTGTTCATCAAAACAAGGATAAAAATAAAGCACAGTGACTACTAAGTCCAGGAAGCTAAACAAAGCTGCCATTTTGTGTCTCAAAATGGGCAAGAGGTAAAAAGGCAATATGCTAAACTAAAGATTTGAAAATCTTGGCTCGTCGCTTCAAAGAGAAAGTCTGAGAGAACCAAAGAAGAAAATAGGAAACATGAAAGAAAAAAATGACTTAGTTCACTTTTACACAAAGAAGCAAGTATGTATATTTGTGCTCCTGAAACAAAGATGTCTCTGTGTCTCCCACTGAACAGGAGCTCTCACCACATGTAGTAGCTGCGTGTGGTGTCCACCTGACTGGGTTTGGTCTCGGACGAGCCCTCCTTCTCCTTCTCACTGTCTGCCTCCCACAGGTTGATAAGAGGAGGGTACAGCTCGTTTAGCGGTATCGATGAGGTTTTCTGCATGTACTTTTTCAGAGAATGGTGATAGTTTTTCCTCTTCCACCTCTTGGCAATGTACACTCCCAGAGAGGCCAAACTGATTATTGCAAACATTGTTCCCATCACTGCTGCGAGAGCAGTGTTGGTTCCTTGATCAGATATTTCCATGGCGAAAGTCGCTTGCTTCGTTGTCACGTTCACGCACGACTTCTGCATTTGTTGGTGGATGTTGGAGACGGTGAGGCACACCTCGTACTCAGTTGCTGGTTGGAGATGCGTAAGGTTGTACTCGTGCACATCCACAGGTACCCTGGCAGTGTAAGTAATATGTGGGTTATCTATTTTCATGGTGGCCGATGACCACTTGAGGTTAGAGGTCATAACATTGGAGTTTATTTTCCAGGAGACCAGGATGGAGTGAGATTCTGTTTGTTTGACATAGATCTTCATAAGCTGAGTGCTGTCCAACAAAGTGCCATTCACTCGTATAGCTGTCACTCTCGTGTCAGCTCCCTCTGAATTTTGAGCCACACAGGTGTATCTGCCTGAGTCCTCTACCTGAATATGAGAAATTCTCAAAGTACCTTCGCTGGTGAGGCTGAACTTGTCTGACAGGGTGTCCATCATGATCTTGTTCCCCATTGGTGTAACCCAGTAGATTTCAGGCTCAGGCTGAGACATGGCTCTGCAGTCCAAGTCCACCGTCATGCCAATATCAAGATTTAGGTGGCTTGGGAAAGTATCATGGGAAATCATCGGCAGGCATTGGTTTGCTAAGTTCTTCTGCAGAACCTCTCGCACATGCATACCCCTTACTTCTGTTGGCATGGCACAAAACATGGACAGGGGCTCCATAAAACGGACAGTGGTTTTGTTGGAGCTCATCCATTGGATAACACAGTCACAGCGCAAAGGATTGCTGTGGATGCTAATCTCACGCAAGTTGGGGAGAGAGTCCACTGTGGACTGGTAGAGGGCATTCAGGGCATTGTTGTTCAGCATAAGACTCTCCAAGGCTGGGACGTCGTGAAAAGCCTGCCGGTTGATAAAGGAGAATTTGGGATTGTTTGTAGCCTCCAGCTTTGTGAGCTCAGGAAGGTTGTCCAGAGCGTTACGGTCGATGGAGACCAGCTCTGCCATGTTGTTTATACCAAGTTCCTTCAGTCTCAGCATGGTCTTGAAGTCCCCCTCCTTGATCTTGTGCACTGGGTTTTTGTTGAGATCCAAGAATTTGAGGTTAGGTAGTTTCTGAAGGGCTCTCTGAGGAACTCGGACCAGCTTATTGTCGTAGAAAGAGAGACTCTCAAGATTGTCAAGTCCCACAAAGGCATTTCCAGGGACGTCTGTCAAATCCATCCCGGCCAAAACCAGGCTTCTAAGATTAGCCAGCGGCTTGAAATTAAAGTCCATTATTCCAACAACGGGATTGTCTCCAATCATGAGGATCTCTAAGTTGGGTGTCGATTCAAACCACTGGCTGTTGATGGTCTTGAGTTTGTTGGAGTTGAGATGAAGCCTGAGCAGGTTGTGGAGCCCAGAGAAGGCATTGGCAAAGATGGTGCTGATCTGATTGTGGTTGATGTAGAGCTCCTGCAGGTTGCTGAGGTCCTGCAGACAATAATCTGGCATTTCTGTGATCTGGTTCTCCTCCAGATGAAGCGTGGTGAGCTGGGACATATTGGTTAGACCAACATCCCGAATGTTACTGAAGTTGTTCTGGGACAAGTCCAACTCAGTCAGGTTGAAGAGCTGTTCCAGCTCCTCACTGGTTCTGGCAATGTAGTTGCTCTGCAGCAGGAGAACCTGAGTGTCACTGGAGAGGTTCCCTGGGATGCGCGTTAAGCGGAGGTCATTGCAGTCCACAGTGATGGCTTCTCTGTAGGTGGACTGAGGGGTAAACCAGGGCCGGATCTCGCATACACACAGCTGGGGGCACTCATTGCTCTGGACGAAGGATAGTCCTATCGACACCAGGAGCAGGCCAGCAAACGCCTGACCGAGAGGAAAGCAGTCTAACCTCCGTCTAGCCATGCTGGGGAGGGTCAGGAGGAGGGGCAGAAGACTTTGGGAGAGAGTGTGTTACACTCATCAACCAGACCATACACTGAGTATGTCCTTCAGTCCAGTGAAATGGCCCAGAGTTGAAGCAGAAGGTGGGATTTTACACGAAAATCATGGAGCCAAATAGTCTGAAAAGAAAGACAAAACATATATGTCATTACAAAGAAAACAGCACCGACATTTTGGTCTGAAATATCTCCACAAAATGTGGTGTCAGTCCATACAATTGTTGTTGAGCAACTACTGAATGCATTGTTATGAAATTTGAATTATTTAATGCAATAGTTTAGGACCAAATAACTGCAAAACTAATGATTTTTTCATGTTTCAAATATGGTAAACATGCATGCTAAACATCAGTTTGATGTCTGCATTTAGCTCCAGCACCAGTGCCTCCTGGAGCACCGAACACGACTGTAGTCTCATAGCCTTGTCATATGTAACAATTATTGAATTATTACCAGCTCATTTTTCATGTTTCTTGTAAATGCAGTAATTACTTAAGACAACAGATTGACTAAGAACAACAACTGGCTCCTCACAATCCTTGTGAGACCGTGGGTTATGTGCAGCATCAACAATTTTGAGAAAATGCAAGTTCAGCTCATTACAATGCGCGCACAAAACACTGCTCTGAACTACTTGGAAACAGATCAAATTCCATTGAGGGCTTTCATCTATCCAAAAGGCCCATAAGGACTCGATCATTAGCTTCTCCGAACATCATTAAACACGATAGTATGTGCCATGCCTCAAAGAAAGCAAAAAAAGATGCACATCTTAATTTTTAATGCAACGTCTTCAGCATTTTGAATTTAGGGCAAACATGAAAAAAGAAGTTTTCAGCTGGCCTGGGATTTTTTTCAAGGATGATTGGGTACAGAAGGAAAATTGTCAAAACTTTGTGCAGCATTATTTCACTGTAAGAAGACTTATGCATAAACAGGGATTTCAGGAGAGGGTAGTGAGAGGACGAGAGATTGATCCAGCCCCGTCACTTGGTTCAGTGAATGTGCTCCTGAGAGGTACAATGGGCATCTGCTTGTCCATATGGCAGTAACAAGTACTCCAGTGAGTTAGAAGATAAAGCATCAATTCTGGCAAATAGACAGATTTTAGTCGATGCCAGAGCAACATTTTAAAACTCTCACTCAATACATGGACATTACAGTCATACCATGGAACGGTAATTTTGGTCGGTCAGTCCACCACTTTGGTTCTACTACAACTAAAATATCTCAACAACTATTGGATGGATCGCCATGGAAATCTGTACAGACAGATTGTAGCTTACGTTTTAAATATTTGAGCTGTTTTTGGTACACGTATGTATTATTGTGTCTGTTCTCCTGCTGGTGTCTGCTTTGGGTTTCATGTGTTTTTGAAGGAGCTTTCATTGTGTAGTTTGATTTTTATATTAATCACCCAAGATGACTTGGGTAGTTACCCAAACATGTCATCATATTGCACATACAGTAATTTGTATATAAATCTGATGAAGATTTGATTGTAAATTAATAAGTAAAACATTTGTTGCTTGAGGTCCGTGTGCAGACTCTCAACTTTCCACATCGGTATTTCATTGACGTCAATGGACCTGAGAGGATGAAGGCCCCTTTCCTCTCGCACCACAGTGGTGGCCTTGAGTGAACTTTCTCATCAACTGAAGGGATGGCTTGACATTCGGTTTGCTGCAGAAATTCATGATATCCTCATAATGAACTTTGATAACTTTTTCATCTAGTGCCATCACAAGGTCGATAATTTCTCCAGACTTTGGTTTCTAACCAAATACTTGAAAAACTGAGATATGTGTCCCACTCATGAATATTACCTATACAAGAATTTTATTTGTCACCATTGCTGATAAACAGGATTAAGTTGCCAGCACGTCTTTAACAAGCCTGTGCACTTGCAGTATCCTACAGCAACACTTAAGAGATTCAATTACTCAATTAGATCTATTCACTAAAGAAGGCCCCCCAACCAGTGCAGAGCCATACTTCAGGACCGGTCTTCTCCACCACGCAGTTTTATGGTCAACACCAGCTTAAGAAGATAGTGCCTAAGAGGCTTTCAAACAAGAGAGCTGACTAATTCATCCGAATGCAAACTGCCTGGCAACAGCACCGGGAGACGTCTGTGCTCCTCCTATACTGAGTCTCCCTATGGGACAGGGCGGAGCGTGGGTAACACAGGGACAGCACAGTATCTCGTCTTTAAGCTAAAGCGCTGTATACTGTGACGTTTGCTGCGCCAGTCAGGATTAGCGGATGGAGATACTGAAGTGGAGATTAGCTCGAGGCAGTGCACTGGATCCAAACCCAGGAGGAGAGAAACAGGTCACTTAGCACTTTATTTAAAAGCAACTTATCGGTGGGGTCTAAGACGCAAGCAGCAGATAGGATGACTGTTAATTCACTGGTAATCTCGTAACCAAAAATAATTCTCTAAATGGATGTAACTTTGTCAATGGCTAAAAACTGTGCATGTAAAATATTTCATTTTTGTTAAAATACTGAGAAAAATGTCATGTAGGAAACAGAAGCTAATAAGTTTTTAATAATAATTTATACTGGATTTTTTTAAATGTGCACCTTTGACCCAGATAACATATTTTCTTTGTGCTGCTCTATTGTTCTTTATATGAATTTCTTTTTTTTATTATTATACCAGATGTATTAATTCTCTGTCCACATATTTCCTCATCTATTCACCACAAATCAGGTTAATCTTAGATTCTCCCTCTTTGGTAAATGCTGACAGCTTTGTCTGTCCTCCCCTTTATGTAACATTAGAAGTTTCTGATCCCATTTATAACTGGACACACAAAATATGACACTGTCAAAGCAAAAAGTGGGCTGGCTGAAAAAAAAAGCTTTTCTGATGTAACTATGAGCACTTAGAAGACAAACAAAATCTGTGTCAACATCCTGTTGGTTGATTTTTCACCAACAGTTATAAGCTGTCTGGGACATCCTGACACAGGCTTCACAGGTCCATTGTGATTGAGTCCCAGAGCCACAGGAAAGCTTAAAACACAGCAGGTGGAAAAAATACTTAACAACACAACACAACACCAAAGGCAGGAAGGCAGGAAACGGAAAAACCCAAAGGTTTTAGGCACGGCCACCTTTGAACTGTGACTGTGATACTTGAAATAAACACCAGCATCTTCAGACATAAACTCTCTTGTCTAAAACACCATTTAATAATACCTGCTGCAGGATAACATATTATCGAATATTACTTTGTTATACGGGGCATTCAGCATGTGTTTCACACCAAACTCACATAAACTAGATTAAAAAGTCACGAGGTGACATGTTGCTTTTCCATCCCTGTACGTACTTTTCAGTCATTCCCATCATCAGAGTCCTGCACCTACTCTAATCCTTTCTTTAGAAATGTTAAAGATTTATAAAATTATTCTGAAAATGTTGTCTGAAAAATGTTATATTTTTCAGACAACATTTGCACAAATTCCCTCTTTCTGATATTGCGTAAATTTCCATGCTGGGTTCTGCTGGTGATGGGTGTCAGGAGGTTGGTGCAGTGGAGCTAATTATCAATACAAAGTTAATGGAGCAGAAAGACCACTGATTACTAAAGGTGCTTTTAAGGTATTCGCAGTGTGTCTCCTTCTGAGAAATGACAGGTGAACTTATTACTGCTAATATAAGGTTCACATTTCACATCTTGGCAGCACTTAATGCTTAATTTCCTGTGGTTGGATATAATGCATTAAGTTCATCTCACGCTTTTATGGTGAAATTAAGCGAATGAGCGTTCTCATTTTCAGGATGGGTTGTAACGGACAGCTGTGCAGAACAGCTGCATGTTAAGAGGGCCTATGAGGTGATGAAAATGCTCTGGTGATTTCCATTATATTTCCACAATGATTTAACATTGTTAAGTTGAAATTAGGCATCCACTGATTCATTAATTTATCCTCTGTAAAGGGCTTCTGCGCCTGCTACATCAGTCTTTATGCAGTACCTGCTCCAGCTCTGAGTGGATGTGCTTTAACACATTTTTACTGTGGATATTTATAGCAAAACAACTTATTGATTAGATCAGCCAATCTGACCAAGTATTACACTGGAAGAAGACATTTGTACATCAGTGCTCAAAACTCAAACTACTGTTCAAACAGTACAAACAAGAAAAAAACTTTCACAATACTGGTCTTTGGTTTTGATCAAGTACAGACTGAGAGTACTATTTTCCCACAAGCCAAAGTATCTAAGAGTGAGATTTTGTTAGAATTATTTTCTACTGAAGAATAACAACCTACTTTCCTGCTGTGTACGACAAGGAGTGGTTACTGGCTTCAGGTACCACGTGCCCGGTGCTTTCCCTGAATTAATGTTGCTCACACAACAAAAATTTCAATTCAAGACAGTACTTTCTTTTACTACTTTTCTCCTAAAGTAACAGCAGTAAATTGACCAGGAGTGTTGTTTCCTAAAAGCTGGGAATGGCTCGAGTTAATATGATCATATGTGGGAGGCTGCCATTTTAACTCTGAACTCATCTGACAGCCATGACCTCTGTCGTCCAGTTTGAGAGACTGTCACTCGACACTGAAATGCAACTAGGTAATTGGCATCCTGATGCAAAGCGTTACATGAAGTTGAGAGATGTGACTTCTGAGAAGACATCTAAAAATACATCTGCAGGTGGTACAGCAACAACGTTTTACCTTTAATGAACTGACACTGTGTCGGTATGACTGATATGATAATTGCACTCATCCAGGTTACTCAGCGTCTGTCAGGATCCGTTCATGTCAGTCTGTTTGATGTCAAGTCATGTTTAAATGTCAGGTTTCTAGTTTGGTTAGGTCTTGTCAGGTTTTATCTTCACCTCTGTCT
>JBAJHX010000096.1:22874008-22888224 GCA_037176925.1 Amniataba percoides
AAGAAAATAGACATCCTGAGTGTGTGTGTGTGCGTGTGTACTGTGTCCGTGTGAGGCTTGATGCCCCCTTGGGGCAGTAAAACCAGAAGAATCAATCAGGTGATGCTCTCTCAGTTGTGCTGGGTTACAATCTGTGTGTGTTAGGAAGTTTAGATTAAACGTGAGGCCCCTGCAGGTCTGTGTTGCTCCTGACTGTGAACACACCTTCATGTGCAGAGTGGGGAAGGTTAAAGGTGATAAACAGAGATGTGTGCAGAGTGGGTAGAGGACCCTGAAAGGTTAAAGGTGATAAACAGAGATGTGTGCAGAGCCTCTCCGCCTCCAGCTGAGCGGTGCAAGTCAGCAGGCTCCATCACAAAGGCGCAACAGCTGCAGACACAAGCCGCGTCAGGGAGCCACAATGGACCCCCTGCCAATGCAACCCCATTCTCACCACGACCACCTCTCACAAGCGACCCGTCTGCACCCCCCCACCCACTCTAAAAAAAAAACAGAGAAGAAGCGACTTCTTGCTGCGAGACTCGAGAGCTCTGCCGCCGGACTCGAACATTAACATGCAGATCGCCGCTCTGCTGCTGCACTGACATCAAAGTTAGTTTTCTGACTGACGCAGCTCAGGGGCAGAGGAGCCCCCCAGGTCCGCCTCAGACCGGACTGCGCCCACATAAACACTCACATCTGTCAAAGGATGGTGCCCTTGAGTGCGTCCGCATCCTAAACGTGATCCGACCTGTCCGCTCTGTGAGGGTGCAAACAAAGTGCAGCAGCTCCACACCGCCTCACTCCATCACAGCTCTCAGCACCTCCCTTCTCCTCCCCAGCGATGATGAGCATGAGAATAAAGAAAGAGGAGGCGCGCTGCTCCCGCGTCTCTCACCTTGTTCACATTCCGCCCCGCTGTCTGCAGGTGGAGCGCAGCGATGGAGGAGCTGATGGAGGAGCTGATGGTGGAGGTGGGGGTCTCCTCGGGGTTCAGCAGTATCCGTGTATCAGTCCCGGGCCCCCCCTTTGCACACAGGCATGCTGCAGCCCGTCCGCTCCGCGCTCCGCAGATCCTCCTACTGCTCCTGCTCCTCTCGCTGCTCCTGCTGCTCCTCCTCCGCCTGCCGAGGGAGAAATGATCAAAACACCTGGCGCCGTCCACGCCGCTCAGCTGATTCCCCGGCAGCTGATTGGCTGAGAGCTGCTGTCTGTCAGCCGAGCAGAGCCGAGCAGAGCGCCATCTGCTCCGGCCTGTTGTGATAAGAACAAAGACGGGAGGGAGGGAGGGGTGTGTTTGTGTGTGTGTGTGTGTGTGTGTGTGTGTGTGTGGAGACGGGTGGGGGTGGTACATGGCATTAATGCTGAAAAAAAAATCTCCCCTCTGAGCCTCCTCCTCTCCAGACCAGCCCTGAGGAAGACACACCATCAGCCAGTGTGTGCCAGATCACACACAGCCCTGCATGTGTGTTCAGTGTGTTTACTGTATTTAACAGTAGATTTCAGAGGCTGCTTTTATTGCTTTAAACATTAAACATGCTTTAACCAGGACTGCTTTAAACTGAGAGTTTAGAAAAGTCTTGGAGGAAAATGGTGTTCAGAGGTTCCCTTTAAAACAGACTGAAAGCGGACATGCAGGACAACAAACCACCACGCTCATGTTCATCGGTCTGTCAAACCCACAAACACTCAACAAGCAGCGCAGCTCTTTCTGAACTGTCCTGAACACCACAATGTTTCCAAAGATAATGAACATGTCAGGCTGAATTATGGGAAAATGTGTGTAAAATGATGAAACACCTTAAATCTTCTCCTGCGGAGGAATGATGCCTCCCTAGTCTTAAAGGTGAACTTGATATTAAACAGTGACCTGATTTTGGCAATAGTATCTTGTTTTTGCTGTTGTTTCTCACTTTTTATTGTCAAATTGCAGACAGTTGCATTTATTTGGAGCTTCATGTGTCGCCATCTTTGAGGGAATTCCACTGAGTGACCAGTCTCCAAAGCAAATCTACTATAATGAGTGTAATTATTCAGTCATCAGCTGCTCTGAACATGCACACATACAACATGACTCATTGTTGTACAGAAATAATGGGATAATGGACCGCTGACGGCGTTCATGTCAGAAACTGACGGCTTTCCAGGAATGGATGAGAGCATGATTTAGGCTCTGTCAGCCATTTATTTTGGGTACGTTGTGAGGATTTTCAGTTTCACCCTCAAAATGTGTGTCGAACTCAAACATGGCGTAACTACGGCAGTTTATAGGATACAGCAACCAACATTTTCTAATATGGACAAACGGATGGCTTGTGGTACATAATCTGACATCTACAGGTTGTACAAAATGAGTTGCACTGCAAGTTTTTTTAAAAAAGTCTGTTTTATTAAAAACGTATTTTCAAAGTGACGTCTGGACATGTATGTGATTTTCATCTAAACTTCTTCGTTTTGGAATTTGTCTTTCTGTGCTTTTTAGCCTTTTCCTGGCTAAAAAATAAATAAAGTAGCTGCAGCAGTCCAAATGGAAAAGATATAATCAAATATCGCCTCCCCGGCCACTGTAGAAGCTACAGGTAACATGCCTAATTGATGCCATATTCAAACCAGTGGTTCCTTTTACATGTGAAATAATGAGCCTGCAGCATAATGACACACAGGAACACACAGAGAAAACGTGCACAGGCCATCAGAGTAAGTAATATCATGCAGTGACCTTTAAATATAAATTCAGATGAATGCGGGATCGCATTAAACCGGAGCTCGGGCTGAAAAGCACCCAGGCTCCATTAGCCTTTGTGCAACCATGTATGATGACATCTGTAAAGCATTAGCGCAATTTGAAGAATTCATTTGTTCACAGTCGCGGTGAGACAAGGAGATTATGAACGTAGTGTTTCCGAACATGCAGGGGCTGAATGCGCTGCCGCTGCTCCCGCTCAGGCCTGTTGCCACGTCCCAAAGTGCATGGCAACTGCAGCAAAGCAAAAATGAGATGTGAAGGGGCAGGAGTTGAGCCTCTGAATGAATAATTGCTCTTCAGTCCACAGCCTGAAAACCTAATCCTCCCCTCAAATCCACCTTCCATTGAACCCACCATTTTAAAGAGCATGTAGCCTGAATATCATCTTACCTCCAGTGAAATCTCATAAACATTTATGGCGTCTCTTTACAGCAAAAAACATACCTTTCTCAGTGAGTGCATGCTCTTTCTTAGTGCAGCCCTGCTGGAAAAAGCTGCAGACTCTGTCCTCTAGAATCAATTAGCTCCACGAGTGTCCTTCACTTTGAAGCACCACCATCTTAATGCACTCCTCCACATGATGGAGCAGCGTGCGAGCAGCAGGAGGCAAAGCCAACTCAACGGCGTGCACGCATTTCAGGTGCTAATTTCACACGTGTTGCAGATTTGAGACATTCAAAAATAACTCGAAACATCTTTCGTCTTTCACACGCTGGTGGCCCTATCATTCTTTTAACATCCTCATATGTAAACATCAGCTGAATGCTAATTGCCATGCCGTGCAGGTAGACGTCATCTCACAGCAGGACAGAGGGGAGCTGCACGGGCGCTTTGCCGGGTTGATTTTCAAACAGTTAAAGCTGCCCACTGGGGGCAAGATGGTCTTCCTTCAAAGGCACTATCAGTGAGGTGGGAGACAGGTGTGTGGGTAGGAGGCAGGTGGGGAAAAAAGCTCTTATCTGTACACCTCTTCTCTGGTTCTCATCCACAGAGAATGAAGACAGATGGCCCGCCCTGGCCCCCTTCAGGCTGCTGATACAGGCTGTGTGCAGCTGGACACACACACACCGACGCTTTCGGGAAAGGTAGAGGGAAATGTCAGGTTGCCTGCATGTGTCAGAATAGTTTTTTCCCCTTTCAGTGGACTGCAGAGGTGAGGGTGCTTGTTTTTTGTATAATGTATTGTTATACTCTAAGCAGCCACACGGGTCATGTGGATGTTTGAAATGATAAAGTCGTCCGCCTGTAGTGATGATCTCTGCAGGTTGTTTTGCGAGCCCTCTGTATGAAGCACCAGAGGCTCAGCACTCTCGAACGTCTCCATGTGACGTCTTTATCACACAACCAACACTCAGGCCTCAAGCATTTTGAGGAATGTCTAGCTGGAGGTGATGCAGCTCCCGGCACTTTTACACAAAACTTCTTGGAATTTCTAAACAGCAGTTTTCCAATAATTAAGAATAGCACACTGATAAATTGGGAGAGTTTCGAGCACAGCTAAGTTTGGTTGGTTTCTCGGATGGATTGGACTCGAGGTGCTGAGATTTTTGGACCTTCTCATGTTTGCAGATTGAAGTGTTTTTACTCAGATCAGCACCATTCAGCACCATGGACAGCACTCACACTGTGGCTCACCTGTGGCAGTAACAACGATGGAGCGCTGGAGACAGAGAAGATCTGATAACCACGACGTCTCTCTTTGAGGCCTCATCCTGCATATGTAGGAGACAACATTTACATATGGAAACACTGTCAACACCTGAGAATGGCTGACACAGCATCTTTCGTAAACTTACTGGCAGAGCGCATTACACACTGACTCTCAGCCACCACGTCAGTGGCCGTGGCACTGAAAACAGTGAAAAACCTGGCTGCTGCTCTCAGAAATCCACAATCTGACTCCAAGAACAAACTGATCCTGCTAAGGACTACTGTCTGCGTAGCCAAGGATTAGTGTGTTGCTCTGTGCCGTAGAGATCCATTGTTGTCCAAAAACTGCTAAAAACAGTGACTCATATCATTGCCAACGTACACAGAGAGGAGACAAACCCACATAAAGTGTCCTTAACAATCCATTGTGCCTTCTCTCACTCAGTTGTTTGATTTGCTCCTCTTGAGAGTTTTTGACGCCTGGGAGAGTCTGCATGCTGTCTTGAGTGTCAGGACATACTTCCGCACTGGCCGAGGAGCAGCCACTTTCTTTTGCTCTTGCTCCATCACACTGTCGCCTCATCGTCCTCCAAAAACGTCCCCGCTGTTTGAATCTCTCAGAGAGCAGCGAATGCATAGCTAGAAATACTCTCTAATCTTGCCATTAGTCCTCTCAGCCTGGCAGTACGCTGTGCTCTTTTTATACTGCTTAGTCTCCTCAGTTCCCTTTTGAAGTTAGACATGCAGCAGCAGCAGCAGCAACAACAACAAAGTCTTTTGTGCTGAATAAATCAACAAAACCTTGAGATGTGCGTGGATATGATGCTGTATTCTGTGCTGTTTGAAATAAACCAGCCCTAAATGGTACATTTAACTGGGTTGCCAGCACCACCACTTCACTTGTCATCAAAGATCATTATTAAGGGTCATAGGTCATCTAACAGTGTCCTCATTCACCCTCTGACGTCCATCTTTTCCCTTTCTGTCCCTCATTACAGAATGACCCTCCCTCGTTCCATCCCCCCAGGTGGTGTTACGCTCTTCATTCAGTCATTCCACATCCAGGGTATCGAGTGCCGCCATCGATCGCCACTGTCAGTGTGTGCAGTAAACACTGTGTTTTATCAGGCCTCGCCATCTCCTCACAGGATGGGACGCCTCGCATGCTGAGCTTCAGACGGATCTGCAGCCGGCTTCAAAAGACGCTTGCACTCTCTATCTCCAGCAAACTTTAATCTTTCAGGGGGTGGAGTGAACAAAAAGGTTTTTTGCTCTCTTGACTGCCAAGAGCAATCAAATAATAGTTTTATTTTATCACAACTTAGAGACAAGTAAGGAGAAAAAATCAATGCAATTGGCCTGTGCGGTAGGAAAGCTTATATGCAGCTGTAGAGGTTCTTGTTTCAAGGCGGATAACAAATATGTTTTACCTCCCACTCAAGGCAATGTGTAAAATAATGACACTACGCTGTTTTAATATTAGCATCTCCATTTGCCGACATTACAGCGCCAAGATAGTCCTCCCAGCCCACGCCGCAGAAGCACAGCGAGCTATATATAGAGGGAAACAAACAAACGCTTCTCTTTTCCAGGTAGTGTCAAGTGAACGGGGGAGGGCGGTGTTTGGAGGTGGACGTGGGTGTGAAAATGATTGAGGGCCAGGCCCGAGGCGAGGCCGAGCCCGATGTGACGTGGCATTTGGCCGCCGAGCCTCCGGGAGGTCAGGCTGTCAGGACAACTGACAGTCAGCTGAGCGCGAGCCAAGCGATGCAGCCGGGAGGAGGCGGGAGCAGACGGAGACGCTGGCTGAGGTTTATCAGGCCTCGTCATCTCCTGGCTGGAGCCTCAGCGAGCCGCCCTCTCAACGCTCATTTGGTGTGACTCATTGTGTGGCCACACTGGAGGAAGCGCGAGCACGTGTCGGCCAAATTTGTACCCTGTTCTGAGAAAGTTAAAATGGTGAGGATGTTTTGCGTGATTGCATTTTGCCCTGTAGGCGAGGAGAACCAAACATTTAGCCGTGTTCCTGAGAATGAATTCTTTTATAAAACATCTGCCTCAAGATAGTGATCTCTTCATCTGCTGCCCGGCTCTGCCTCACTCTCCCTCGCTCTGCTCTGTTTATCTCCAGTTAGCCTTACAGCTCACGCTGCTATTTCCTCCAGCAAAGCAGGCTATCCTCCAAGGGCTGATTCAAGCGTCGGCCTTTCTGCTTAGCATGGATTTCTCCTTCATAATGCTCCAGCGCAGAGGCCAAAAAACACCTCACTGACGTGTGAAATTTGATTTAATTTTCAGAGGGCAGGATGAGTGAGTGAGGCAGTGCTCAGAAGGCAGAGACACTAAAGGATGCAGGGACCAATTTGTCCTTTAATCTGTTACCTGAGGCTGTGCTGGTGCAAATCGCAGATATGCTGCAGTGGAGTTTTACTTTCATCTCCTGCTAATAATCCATCCCAAGCTATGGTAGGGGTTGAATAACCATGCACCGGTCTCATTCATTCAGAAAAATAAGGTTTGCTCCTTTGAGCACCAACACCAAAAAATGGTTTTTTAATGTTCTGTTAATGTTTTTTTTGTTTGTGTGTCTATAAAAAGCCTTCAGTAAAATACATTTTTTCTAGAGATAATTCTCCTTTAAAGACATACACACCTGTGTTTCCATGGACTAATAATTATTACAGGGTAAATTGTCTCGCCCCTACATGTGCCAAAACCAACAGAAGAGAATGTCAATCCAGTTCAGTTTGCACACACCCACACAGTGTTGAGAAGAATCATAATTACACAACACAAGTGAAAAACACCTGTGGGTGGACAATGGATGTACAAAAGTGAAAGGCATCTTTAGTTAAATGTTTCTTCTCAAGGACTAGAGCAATGCAGATAAGCGAAGAAATTTTACCCACCAATATGAAGTTGCACCACCATCACGACCACAGTGAGGTGGTCATGATTTGTCCGCTGTGCAGAAATGTGCATGAATATAATTAATGGCTGTACTTTGCTGCAAAATATTTTTAAAAATGTCCAAAAATTCATTCAGTGGAATAACATAACAATAGCAGCATACTATAATACATTTACCTTTAATGGCCATCTTTTTTTTTATATCATTTTTAAAAGTCAGTTTTGTGAAAGACCACAAGCAATCCACCTGTCATGCAGAGAGCTTTTTTCTGCCTTTAATATCATTTAAGAAAGCTGCCTCAAAAGGTCTGGTCCTGAAAATTGCAGTACATCCTGGGACTTCTGTCAGGCACAACAACCTTCAGCACAGATATCACAACTTAAAACGTGCTGAAAAGACTTTCAGGCAGAGCAGCGGGATTAGTAGCAGTAAGATTATAAATATCCCTGATAATATGCTGCCAGTAACCACTCAATAGTGTAATCCAGTGAGAGTCTACATCCATCCTTTTCTTCATAAAACCCTGTTAAATTGAGTGTGTATGCATGCTGCTCTGACATAATGGAAGTCTTTTAGTGATCCATTTATTTGCCTGTGTTGCATCTCTTTGCAGTCAGTAATCAACACGCAGGATGTGCATGCATGGGCATGTTCTAGAAACCAGCACCCAGTATATAAACACAATACAACTTACTGTCTGATATGCAGTGCAGTCTGTCTACATTCACCTCCTGGGGATAATTCAGCAACTTAGCTTTTACCAACAGCATGGACGGTGACATTACAGGTTGAGAAGGTCAAAGGGAGGAACCAAATGTGCAGTAAGTCAGCTGATAGTCACTAAACTGACTGTGGTTGCCGGGCAGATTTGGTGCATTTGTAAGACAGCCTGATCACTTTCTCACTTGTTCTTTTTTTGTCTTGTTTTTTTCCCCCCACATCCTTCCCCTCCTGTGTAGCAGCCTCTCCCCATGTAACAGATTTGAGAGGTGTTTCATTACTCACTCACTTCCCTCTCTGGCATCAGTCACGCATCCCAGCAATAAGGCGTTCATATGTGCCCATGCAGACTTACCTGCAGACACTAATTCAGACTTCTAGATGGTATATGGAGGAAAAAGACTGCAAACATACCCCCAAGTGTCTTACTGTATCTGCCTTTGGGTTGTGGGCTTTGGAATATGAATAAGCAAACACAGTAAGAGGGTTTCTCTGTACTCTGTCAACTGTGTGTGACAGTGGCTGAGGAACAATCCTGCATCCGGAGGAGTCTCCCATCTTATCCAGAGAGAGCGCGCAGGCTTTGCACCACTGAAGAAGTGAATTTACACCACAACATGCGCAAGAACACTGTCTTTAAATATTAATAACATCTGCCTAGTAACCAAACATGAGCTCCCTGTGGGATGCTCCACTGCTCCTGCCCCACAGAGCAGAAAAGACATGTCAAGCTTGAGAGGGAGAGAGAGAGGTCAGCTGTTCACTCAGATGGATGGATTAATGGAGGGGGAATCAAGAGGTGAACACAGCCAATGAAATGAATATATTCCCACACTGTGCCTCAAAGGCAGATCAAAAGCTCACTGCTGATCTGTTCTTGCAGCGGTGGAGATCCTCCTGTGATCATGGGGCACCTGCAGGGCTGCGAGTGAAGCTGACGTGTGAGCAGTCGCTCCTTTTCCTGGTGCACTCAAATGGGAATCACTTAGAAGATTCACAGTTCGGTTCCTGGAGTCTGAGAGGCGATTTCAGCTCCTCGGACAGAGGTGCTGCTTTACAGATGTGACTTTCTCTCAGAGTTCTTTTTGACAGATATAAAACTGTTCTTTCTTGAAATATAAAACCTGCTGAAATCTTTTTTTCCCACTTTGATTTGTTGCTCATTCTGGAGCTACTCCTCAGAAAGTGCGTGGATTCTGCAAAACAACAGAGATAAAAAAAAAAAAAACCCCTAAACAAAATAAAGTGTCTCTTGGAGCTAAAATGCAGTTATGGTATTTAAATCCGTATCTACCAAGCAGAAATCCTCTTTTATGGCCAAATGTCGGGCACATGTCCTTAATCCAAATAATCAGATCAGTATGTTATTATGGCTGCTGAGGGTCGAGTTGTAAACATTGTTTTGTTTGACATAATTGTGTGACATTATTTTTGTCTTGTCGCCATGTTGTGCATGTGAGAATAGGATTCAGAAGGAATAAGAGAAAGAAAGATCCATTCAGTATGCTGATTTTAAGTGAACGTGAATTTCAAATGAACGTGGTGCAGCATTAAGTCCACAATGGCACATTTACAAGCAGAGCTGACTGTCATATTCAGTGAACATCATATCAGCTGCTCTGGGAGGAAGTTGTTAGAAAGTCATTAAAACAGCTAGAATCAATACTTTACCAATAATAGATCACATGACTGCCTGTAAGTGTAAATGGGTCGATTGCATTGACTGTACTCAGATGAACCTGCAGAGAATCATCAACTGTCTGTGCAGTCCAACACTTCATAAAGAGCCCTGTATTTACTTACATTTACATTATAGTGTGTCATAAGCAACTAACTATGGTACAGGTTTATGTCATGCATTGTGTTGCTCACACTGTATCTGCATCCTGAAGTGTTTTAATTCAGTATCAGTAACAGGATAAATTTGAAAATAACTTTTTTTTCAGTAGGTCATAGTGTCAGAGTGACATTCACATTTTTCTCAAGGCCGTGCAGAGTTACACTGACAGTAAGTCTGTTACACTAAATGGAAAGTGTCCTGCTCATCGGCCTTTATTTACCCTCACTCCTGGGGATTTTTGTCCTTCTCTGGGCCTGCTCTCACTGTCCCAAGCGTATTATCGCCACCTGACTGCAAACGACTTTCACTGAGTGCTGGAGAGTCGACACGTTATCTCTATCATTATTTTCTTCTCCACTGAACATTTAATATTTAGACATGGTCATTACAGAATCGTGGCTTCAATTGAAGGATTTTTGAAGAAGACAAGACATCATTTAAGCCACAATATCACCAGCAATCTATACTTATGACTGAAAGGCTTTACTCCTCCCTGTCACCACCCACCAGCACAAGAAAACAGAAGAGAAAAAGTCACCTATTCACTGGATCTAATATGAAAACAAGTGAGCGTGTTCAGCCATGTGCGACACCCGGGAGCTGCTCAGAGAAGTCTGAGGTTGCATATTGCATCAGATAAATTGCGACAGTCTGCTACACAAAAGCAGTGATTACACCTGCTCGCCCTCAGTGGGCAGAGCACAATGATGCTCTTTTAAACACATTTGCAAAGAGGATTGTGTATTTGTTCACCCCCTCCTCCCATGACTGGCATCTCAGACAGAAGGAGCTTAAAGGCAGACCTCATGGGGATCAAACGCACCGAGTCTCAGCCTGTCTAACAGCATGAGATCTCACCGCGGGCACAGAGATTGTATCAGCCTGTCACACAGCCGCTAAACTTCTCCTGATTAACAATAAAGTCGTACGTCACATTTTACCTGATAGTTATGAAAGTTATTAAAATTCGTTTGTGGCTATTTAGCAAAACTGAACGGGGCAATCCATTTAGACAATCATTCAGACATCGACGAATCAAGTCAAAATCAGAAACGTGAATCTCATGGCACTGAAGGAAGTCAGGATTCATCCTCTGAAGGCCATAAATGTCTGTTCACACTTTCATGACAATCCATCCGGTAGTTGCTGAGAAGTTTCAGTCTGGAGCACAGTGAACAGCTGAGTGTAACGTACCACTCCTGTGGGCAAAAAAAGACTGTACACACACTGTCTGAAGGGCTCAAAGGTGAAGGTGTGGAGCTGTTTCATGCTGGTGAGCGATAAAAACAACCTGACAGTACCAAACAACGTAGTGTTACTGTTACAGCTGCATTTATTTCTCCAGGGAGGTTTTGGTAAAGCTCTTTAAAGTCCTTCTTTAGCAAAGAATTTCTTCAAACTCACACAGCGGTGCTATTAGATCACCTGCATTTTTTACTGCTACAAGCCGGGGGGGCTCACCAAGGTACCATCGAGCAAGGCACTCAACCTTAACCTGCTGCTCATTGGCAAACAAATGCAAATATTGTCATACTTGGCAGCTTCCAAGCGCTAATGTGTGGGACGGTGAGCGTGGAGCAGAGTGCTCCTGGAAACTAACGGACTCAACCACACTTAGATGACAATAACAGAAACCGGCATGTGGGGGGTCAAACGCTCTACTCAAAGTTACTCAGGTTTGGGATATGTCAGTGTATAAAAAGAAAATACATGGCTGAGTCATACTTTAACTGCACATCAATTTGAGATAGCAATCCATTACTAAACTCTGCAGTCTCTATCCAGAGTAAATGTAGCAACAGCATACAAATGATGTGCCCTTGCTTTAATTTTCAGAGATGAAATTAAATGTTATCGGGCAGGGAAGCACACTGTCAGCTGTGGCCGGGCTGCGGGTGATTTTGGGGCTTTGTGCAGCAATGACTTGCATTTCTATCATGGTTTTGCATAAATAACAAGTGGAACTGATGCCATGTAAGGTCTGGCAGGGTCGCCCTTTGAGGCAGAAAAAGAGAGCGGAGAAAGAGGCTTGTGTATTTGCATTCTGCAGCGGAACAGATGGAGCGTCTGTCATCCATATGCATGAGGCAGGCGGCTGCCAGCCTATCACCTTGACCCTTGCATTGGGACTGTGACCTTGCACTCAATGGAGGAGAATGGGGCCAGTCTGAGCTGTGGTGTTAAGACTTTATCCTGCGGCTGGGAAAAGTGGCCGGGCCTCGTGACTCCCTTATTATCAAGGCTGTGGAGGAATGCCTCTCTGCTCTCTAACACCTGCCTGGCCACATGCAATTCATGTTAGTACATGATGGATGGAGGGGAGGAGCAGTGAAGAAATGTCACAAAGACACGTCTCTATGTGAGGCAGATGCAAGATTTACCAATGACCTCTGAAAATTATGTGATGAGAAGAGACGAAGATAATAATTGTTAGACAAGACAAAGTTCATCTTGCTGTCACCACAGATACTTTAATAATTTAAAACACATTTTCATGTGTTCTAAGTAATGATCTTTACATAAATTTACTCAATCAATGGTGCCAGACTTTCCCATAATCTGGGTTCCCTCCTGACATGCCGACAAAAGCAAAGGCGGTAGCACCCACTTAATTGTACAATTAACCTTTAAACTGTTACAGGGAAACTAAAAAACAACCACAGTGAAAAATGCAACAAAAATGACTGCAATCCATAATTTAAATTAACTTCTCACAGGGCTGTCTCGGCCTTGTTCGGTCCCTTCTGTGGAAACAGATTTCCCCCACAGTGATGAGAATTTAATTTCCAGTCTTCAAAGGCCTCTCTGCCTCAGAATGCCAATGGAGGTGACCTTTGCATGAAAAAGATGGAGGCGTAGAGATGAAACGACACAGAGGAGGAATGAATGATTTACATCTAGACAGATTTCCACTTAATGTGTTGATGATGGAACAACAGCAACATTCATTCAACGCGTCCGCTGTTAATTTCATCAATGAAAACACTGATGAAGATTATTGATTGACAACCATTTTTTCTTGAGAAAGCCTGTAACCTTTAGGCTGGTGATTAATAAAACACTTCCCTCTGCCAGATATATATCTTTTAGAGGAGTTGATTTAGCTGCTTGACCTGTTGGAACATCACTCAGAGGCTGTCTCTGTCAGTAATGTAATGTGACAGTCATGGGACAAACTGATTTATACAACTACAGTCAGAATGAGACAATAGGCGGCAACAGCGAGGATCGACAAAAAACATGCAGGCAAAATGCTCAGAAAATATTGAAAAGACAAGATGAAAACATGATTAGAAATCATATCATATTTGACCTCAACAAATAGAACTGTAACTCAAACTAAATAAAACATAACCACCTCACCCAGCAGTGCCATGATGCCATCATATTTGCACGTCCTTCCAAGTTGCAGATAGTTATTTAGAAAAATACAATGAGCATATTATTATTTAATTTTGGGTGTGATGTGTTGTTGATGTAAAAATCTGTGTAGTTATGTCGTTCTTAAACAGCATTTTATCAAGTGTCGGGCAGAAGCATCAGACACATTTTTTATAATCTCTTTTAGCCCTCCTTCGTAATAGATCACATTAGCTAATGGTAGCATAGTTATTCATCCTGAGCAACATCTAATTTAATTGAAAACGTGTGTGTGTGTGTGTGTGTGTGTGTGTGTGCAAACCATGCTGATCCCCACTAACTAAAGACCTTGGCACAGACTTGGTAAAATGTTTTAACTTATGAAAGGCTGGTGCACTCAGCAGCCTCTAACTACATTTCTGATTAGTTAGTTGTAGTAGTCTGATTAGTGCAGAGTTATCCAGGTCTGCAGTGAAATGAAACATAATAAGAGTCACGTCCTTAAGGATTTTTATACATATTCTTTATATAGCACTCAAGAGATCTATGGTGATTAATAAAGACCTATAGCTTACCTCAGAGACTATCATATGGGAGACAAGTTCCCCTTCTGATTCCTGCAGTTAACTGTATTTAACTGCTGCAGTATATCACTTTTTTGACTGCACCATATTTGTCAGTATTCCCAGCGTAGACGGTGACAACACATTAGTCACTGTAACCGTGGGATTCCCATGTGCAAGGAGGGTGTATTTCTGCTCAGGCTGTGCGTGTCTGTGCATCCTTCTGCAGAGGAGAGCTGGCTGGGAGAAACGAGGGCACGGTGCCACAGTGATGCACAGCTAAAGAAGAAGTTTCCCCTCACAGCCGGAGTGAGTGGGGAAAGTTCTCAGTGGAGAGAGCTGGAGTGTGTCTCCTTGAAAACTCATGCTGCTGAGGCAAGCAGAACAAAGAGACAGCAAGCACAAGCTGGAGATGACACAGAGCTGTGTGTGTGTGTGTGTGTGTGT
>JBAJHX010000096.1:22892520-22909771 GCA_037176925.1 Amniataba percoides
AGAAAAAAACGTAGCTATTTCACAATTTTCAGGGCCAAATTGTGAAATAGCTACGTTTTGCACTGTGGACCAACGTTTCTATTTCACGTTTTGCTATGAGACTGGGTTGCTCATTAACGTCGCGGGGTCGGCGTCTGCAGGTGGAGAAAGTGAAAAACTCCTGGCTGGCTGCTGAGCAGTTTTTTTTTCTCGGGGTGATTTTGCAAAGTTGAAGTTGAGCGAGGAAAAAAGTGTTTGAGACGTGCTGACAGGGCCTTGGCTGTGATGGAGAGACCCCATCACTCCTCTTCCCCGTCTTGTCACGCACTCCTCCCATCATCGCAGGGCTTACCGTCAGAGGCAGAGGGGGGCTTGTGTGGCTGAGCGATGGGTGCTGCGTCATCCCTCCCCTCTGCTGGTCCTGCAGATTGATTCCCCTGACAGGACCCCTCCCCCTCCGCAGACTGACGAGACGGATACCAGCGTCTCCAGCAACTTTGGTTTCAGTCGAAAGAACAAAAGTCAGTTGAGGCTCTGCAGATATCTGCGAGGTAAAGCAAACAAGTCGTCAGGCTGTGGCCTCACATGTTGTCAGAGTGCGCTTCATTAAGTCTGCATGTTTCCACTCGCTGTCTTAACACAGTCTGCAGCTCTGCATTTGACATTTTGAAAAACACCAACGTGTGCAGAGTTTTCTGCGTAACATACTTGAAAGGTAATGACGGCTGAAGATGGGAGCTCTGCGACACGGAGCTGTAAATTACACACCGGTTGCAGAAGTACACAGCAGAGAAATGAACTCTGCACGGCTCCCTCTGTGTGCTGCTCATTAGGCTCGAAGACGCAGCTTTTTTGTTCCACCGGATGTTCTTTTTATCAAAATGTGACAAACATCGGCAGTGGGAGCAGTTAACAAATTCACAGTTTCATCAGACTAAATTCTGAGAGGCAACTAATTAGTGCAAAGAATTAAACAGAGCTGATTATACAACCAGTGCGCAACAAGCCAAAGTTTCTGTCACTTTTCAGTCACTTCTCACAGCAGTGAATCCAACTTTGATTATTTCTCAAGCTCTCTATTTCCATCCATTACCACCAAGTGCATCATTATGAAGGCTTTTGAATGAGTGTGCCCCCTTTACCCATTACTAGGACTCGTTGTTTGGAGGCTACAACACACAAAAGACACTCAGGGAGTGACCACAGAGTCGGCAGGATACAGGCAGGAGGATGTGAAGGCAGGACTTTTGTCCTTAGCCCTCCGAGTCAAAGTGGGTGTAAATGCATTTCCTTCATTGCTGTCAGAGGTATTTTCACAAAATGAGAGCAGCATTTCTCGCTGTTTACCTCCGAATCAACCTTACAGTTGTCTTGTCTTGTTTTATTACTCCAATATCATACTCATTTTAACACACACACTCTTACGCAGGCAGTAAAGTGAGACAGAGGCACCTAGGACAGCACTGAAAACATCCTCGTAGAAAGACATTAGCCCAGGAACAGAAGATTTGTGGTCGCTGAAAGCAAACATTTACCCATGTGCTCATCATCTGGAGCGAAGCCTAAACTGGCAGATGAAGATCTGTTGGGTGATCTGATCCCAGCAGAGTACATGCTCTCCTCCAAGAGGGACTGGTGACACTAAGCTGCCATAAATGCTCCTTTACGGGATCATTCAGTGTGCAGAGCCCACAACAGTCCATAAAGACTGCATTGTCTCCATGGAGATGGAGGATGGGGATGATAGGGATGAGCCCCGTAAATCAAAGTGAGTAAAAATGGAAGCTGATTCACATTAGTGATGGCTAATTAGCTGGTAGCAATGATGGCTGGAAGCTGTCTGCTGCTCGCTGCTGCCGTATGTCTGCTGAACAGGAACTCTGGAGGCGAGGAGCTCCAGCTTTGTGTTTTCATGGGTCATTTTACATCCCCCCAGGGTGCACTGAAAACCACATAGCTTAAGAAGTGCTTTTGCAAGAAACACGCTGATGTGAGTGAAGAGCACAAATGAGAACAAGATGACCTCATGCTGTTTGTCCCATAAAAACACATTTTACGTTTGGTTCTTGTCAAAGAGGCAGCTAGCAGGGTGGGAGGGACTCGGCTCTTTTATCAAGTCTGGCTGCGGCTTCCTGCTCCCTCGGCTGCTCGTCTTGCCGGCAGAGGAAGCAGCATCCAGGAGGACTCTCAGCGTGGATGATTAATTCTGAAGGCACTTTCTTGTCAAGAGGACCTTTACTTGGCTGATGGAGGCAATGTGCTCTGTCAAGTCTTTGAAATTCAAATGATGTCTTCCACTTTGTGTCCCAGTGACGGCTTTGAAAGTTCTCATAAAAGGGGAGCAACTGAGATGGGACCGACACAAACTGAAGGAGAACAGAAAGGCAAAATCAACTTTATCCCAAAAATAGACGACAGCACCAAACCAAAAAGACGCAAATAGATAATCAAGAAGCTGCTTGACTAAAGCATGTCTAAGGTTGTGAAATGTATAGGAATGTGGCTATTTTTGTACCTGTGCTGGTTAACATACTGTGCTGTCTGCCACCTGCCTCTTTTACAGTTGTAAGAAAAAATAATTGTCACAGCGACTTGAAAAATGAATATTTCACAATGTAGTTTTTTCCCCATATCTTTCAGTATCATGACCTGCATATTTTAGACAAAGTCCTTGAAACATGTATGTAGAGTCAGTGTATATTTGATTGTTAGATTACCATAATATTTGTGCATCAGAGGGGGAGAAGAGTCATTACACATGCTAGCCTCTATGAGAGGCTCCATCCGTCAAGGTTATTGAAGTTCATCCTGAGTGGCAAATGCAAATGGCAGCATGGTTAAAAAACCACTGACTTAAAAATAAAAAGACATCATTTTGCAGGCTCTTTGTAAAACAAATGCATCTGCCCAGAAGACTTTCCAAGTACTAGACTGAACTGTACACACCACTGAATAATCCCCTTTTCTTTTGCTGTCTGTCCGGTCAGTGACTTTGATCATATCCCTCTGTGAGGTGTCTGCTGAGTCCTGGTCTTGAGTTGGAGTGAGATTCTCATCATAGCTCCTGGAAATGCTGCATGTCTCCATCCTCCTCCTCAATAACAGCATGTCCTGCTCTCTGTAGGAGCGTCCTCACACTTACATTTTATAAGCAAGTAGTGAGCGGTGCCCAGAGTTCAAATATTGGTCTGTGAGACTTTTCTCCACTGACCTCCCATGGACACAGATGTTTCGGAATGATGGTTAAATCAAGTTACAACCTACATGAAGTATTGTGTGCTTTCATTAAGTGCTTTTCATTGGATAATCAGTTTTATATTTGTGGTATTTTTTTCTGTTTAGTACTGTTCACTTTATTTTTCATTTTTGGCAAAGCTACTCTGACAGATTTTGAAAACTAATCTGCAGAGCTGAACAACCCCATCACGGAGCGGACACATCATAAAATCCTAATGGACCTGAATCCTCTGTATTTAATTTTAGAGTAAGACACATGATGCATGAAGGCAGTGTCTAATCCAGTGTGCCATCCCAGCCAAAATGCTGCTTGACTGTTCCTGTCCACAGTCATTTCAAAGCTGTGCACAGTATAATTCATTAGGAGTGTATACAGAAGCTGTGTGTTTATTTCTCTGATAAAACTCTTCAGTATCTTAAAGTCTTTCTAATGGTTTGCTAATATCTACATAACACAAGCAAGAAAATACGTGAACGTACATGATCTGTGGAATCGGTGAACATTTAGTGGCTGCACTTATCCTGTAAACTGTAAAGTGTAAAAGACGGGCAGGCAGGAGAAACTGTCACACACTCTGTCTGCCGCCCTCTGCTTTGTCTCTCGTTTGCAAATGAAGACAGATTCTGGCTCTTAGTTTCTGGCTCGGCAGCTCGTCGCTGTAAGCGGAAGATGTTGATGAGCGCGAGGTAGCGTGTGTCTTAAAAGCTCCCTCACGGTGGCTGGTAATGGTGCACAGTTTGTCGAGCCGACCACGCGGCCACGTTCCCGGAAGAACTCAAACATCCCGTTTTAAGGACGCGCTCAGCCAATTTTGAAATCCATTAACATCAAAAAGAAGAAAACCCTTTATGGATTGGAAATGACTAACAATTAGACCGAGCACAATTCATATGACTCTCGCCAAATACAGCCCCACTGAGCAATCAGCACGCACCGAAGAGGCCTTTCTCACATCAGTCAGAGCTGTGAGAGAAAGGGGGATGAAAAGGACCTGGATGGTATCCTCTCTGCTAACAGATTCCACCAAACAGTCCAGTGGCTTTAAGCACGCTGAATCCATATGCACTTTTCAAGAACCATGCATATTTACTGAGAGCCTGCACACACCACAAAGTACACAGACTGGCGTCTGTTTGACGTGTTTGATTTCAGCTCTGCATGGATATTTTCTCATTGATACAGCTTATACAGCACATCTCCTACTGTTTCAGTTTTGTTGCAGAGAGAAAGAACTTGGCTGTGACTCCATTTGTAGCTGCAGAAGAAGAAACAGACATAGGGCAGTAAAAGAACGATGGAAAGAAATTAAACACCTGAAACCAAATGTAATTTTTCATGTTCCTACATTTCCATGTTACATGTTCAAGAAATTAGTTCAGTGTCCGATGTTGACATGTTCAACATGTTTTTTTGTTTGTTTTTTTTCCCAACAAATTCACGAGCACGCGAGCACTCACAATGAGCAGGACTCTAACATGAAGCAATCAGGTGTATTTAACAAAAGCTCATTCATGTTGAACCTTGAGTGTTTTTCTTAAGCAAAGTGAGCAAATAATGTCTTATTCTGTCCTACAAAAGTTATGCTAGACAGTCAAACTGGTGAAAATAACCAAAACAACAGCCCTTAAGCTGTGGAGCCCACAAACAAAAATTATCATGTAGTTTTGGGGCTTTTGGAAGCTTGTTTTGCAAACTAAAGGCCATCACATGATTAGTAACCACATTAGCTTAAAATAAGGTCATCTAATGTGGCATGTGCCTGACTGGTAAAGCAGTGATGTTTGTGCTTTACAAATATATACTGTAGTTTAGAGTTTGGTTGTCTGAAAATATGTTCTCCTGGTGTTACTAGGTAGAAAATATAGAAATCTCCTCATGTTGTACACTGACTCTTTCTCACAGGAGGCATCAGGATACGTGATGCACAGAGCGGATACTGCATGTATACTGTAGCAGGAAAAACCAGCAATATGATTTTATTTCATCTTAAAAAGGTGAGCACAAGTAATAAACTCACTGAACAAACTCAGGACAGCCTGCAGCAGGCCATCATAAACTGTCTGATTAGGGCAGCCATGAAAATACATCCACCCCTTTAGAAGTATTTTATTGTGTCATAAACCACAGAACAACAGATCAAATCACTCTCCACGCCTGGCAGGTCGCCAGTGAGTAAGGAGACGCTGCGTTTTGTTACTACGTGATTAGTGAGCCAACAAATTCTACGTACGCTGTCACTTGCTGAATCATCAGGATGATATTTCACCAGACGCACACACTCCCCTCGCCCTTTAAATAAAAATGTGATTCAGAATAAAGAGCTTTTAGCATTTTTTGGGTTTGAGCCAGGCAGCGCTGAATGCATCATTTTAAAGACAAATGTGGTTCTATAAAGGACGTTACTGCAGTGCCACAGCTGTTTTAGTGACTGATAGAGAAAACAGGCAGACTTGTAAGCACATAAGGCCTGATTGCACTGAAAGATTCAGCTCATAGCTTCATTTCATTAAGACTTTAGAAAGTGTAGAAATGGACTGTGAAAATATGTGTGTGAGAACCTGTCAGCTGTCTGGCAGGTTTCCTCCTCAAGCTGCTGTTAATCTCAAAATGCAACACAGCAACACACTGGCACCTTCCCATGGAGATACACAGAGACACACACTCGCAAAGACACACATAATACTTTATTCATTCATTCTTCCAGGGATGCTCGTGCGGCACACACACAAAGACGAACAACTGACTGTGACAGGCAGCTGTGCCGGTCTGCTGTAAGCCTCAGCGTCTTTAACCCTGTGGTCTCTCCCCTCCACAGCTTTGTCATGTCCCGTCCACGCCGCCGTCCATCAACGCAGGGCCCTTCAGAGGAAACAGATCATCTGTGTTTAGCACAAACACAGGAAAAACAGGGCAGGATGGCACGTACTGTGATTCAGAGCTGCAGCGTTTTACAAACATGGAAAAAAATCTGTTTGACAAACTGACTGCTGAAATGTTTTTGGTCAATGAACTGAAGAGCGGCTCTGTTAGTATTTGGCTCAGAAGTGTTTGACGTGTCCTCTTCTGAGACACCTGCTGCCACTCCAGTATAATGGGAATGAACTGAGTTTTTTGGGTTTGAGAAGTTTATGAGGCGTTTGCCTTGTTTTTGTATTTCATTTGTAATGAAATATAATCAAGGCGATTTCATTAACTGAATTTTTTTATTTGGACATTCTCTCACATAAGACACACTGCATAAATATTCCTTTATATAGTAATACAGTAGCACATATAGATGAAATGCACTGAACACTGGGGTCACAACAGTCCACCTTTTATTTATATTACATTACATTACATCCATTTACAACTAACTTGCAACTGCAAATATAATTGAAACAAATATCTAACTATGCCGATGACCAACATTTACATAAATGATAAAACATTCAGGATGTGGTTGAAGCTGTGTGCTTTTTTCACAACTGGATAAACAATGTGATTCAGTTTACGTCCTCAGAGATTATTTACAGAAACATCCAATAGGCTTTGAGAATGAAACAGATAAATTACTGGCGACCGTGTGAAGATGTGACTCAGTGTCTCAGTGCAGAAACAAGCTCAGACGCTGAGGCAGAGCCGGCTGAATGAACGGGACTTTACCTGGACAATAAACAGGTTTAAAGGTGGAAACTCGAGGCCAGTCTGAACAAGTGAACACATCCAGAAGCAGGAAGGCGGTGAAAAACAGAAGTAAAGGACAACAAGATGCTGGGAGGAGCACCACGACAGGAAAAGCCCACACACAATGGCAAATGGGAAAGTGGCCAGTACGTTTCAGACTATTGGGGGGGGGGGGGTAAGAAAATCAGGTGGACAAGGCTTTGAAAGATGCAAAAACCAGGTGAAAGAGAAATGTTCTGAGGCAGGACGCTGAACACTGGGACACCACGACAAACACACACCTGTAATGCTGAACACTGATTCAGTTCAAAACGTGACAAAGACTTTAATACTCCAGAAATTACATCTTCACTAGACTTTTCAAATTCAAATTCAAATTTTATTTATTTAAAGCCCAAAATCACAAACATTGTTTGCCTCATGGGGGTTTACGATCTGTACAGCTGTGACACCCTCTGTCCTTAGACCCTCGAACCAGGTCAGGAAAAACTTCAAAAAACCCTTCAAGGGAAAAGAAGAAACCTGAGGAAGAGCCACAGATGAGGGATCCCCCTCCCTGGGACGGAAAGACGTGCAATAGATGCCACATGTACATCATCATTAATCAAACATGCTGAGTCCATGTGTTTAGTCCATGTGTAAATTATGTGAAAAGTCCTTGAGTCCGGTTGCAGCACTAGATGTCCTCATACGGAGCTCTGGTCCACTCGAGCTTCTCTCCAAGACGTAGCCAGATTATGTCCATGTGTCTCCTCCACATGTGAAATCTCATCAGCTGGAATACGTATGTCAATAAAGTAATCGCGTCATGCTTCAAGTAACTGTTGAGTTATTCGGTATTTGACCAAGACCCCAATCTTCTGCTAACCTCACTGTAAAAGCACTGAGTTAGTTTTGTTGCAGTATAAGAGCGTTACTCATGAGAAAACAAAGAAAATATGTTGTTAGTGAACATTTTTCACACATGTTCAGTGTTTTGAGACGGGGAAGTTAACTAACAATGTTTCCTCTCTGTGGACAAAAAATGAGCAGATGGGTGTTTCTCATGAAAGGAGTTTGTTTTAAAGATTAATAAGATACAAATCTAAATGCTAAGAGACAGATTTGGCACATTTTTAAGGTTACCTTCAAGGTTATTAACATTCCCTGCGTGTTTATCTTAGATAACATTTGGGAACTGAACTGAACAACAGCTCGAAAGCTTTTCTGTCTTTTTCTGAGAGCAAACTAATGTCCCCACTGTGAAAACGTACTTGCATGAGCTAATTAACTGCCTGCGAGTGGAGAAAATGTAAAACACTCTACAAGAGATTCTCACAATTCAGTGAAATTCAGGATGCCATCATTTCATTCTTCACAGCCAGGAGCTCGACGAAGAAGACGCACTTTTACAGTCCAGAAAATCTGAAAGCCATGACAGACATGAGGAGGGAGAGATGTGTCTGAGAGACGCATCGTAGCCGGGCTCGTGGTTGTGCTGAGACTTATAATGTGGAGGATCTTTTTTAATGAGTTCACGTGAATGGGTGCATTTACATTTCGCTGATGTGATGATTTAAGTATACAGTGGAGCACTGAAACAACATTGCCAAGTAGTTTTGAATGAAGGCTGCAGAGAAAAAAACAGATTTAAGGGAAACAAAAGAAGCTGCATGATAAATGTGACACGTGTTGTTATTGGTGGGTAAATGATGTCCCTTGCGATTTCAAAGTGTGATGTCACGTTACCTTATCTGACCTCCTCTTGCTCACAGATCGCGCCTGTCGTGTTGCTGCAGCGGTGATGTAACTCTGCCCAGCTGGGAGGTGCCCTTTAATACCAAACACTGGGCTCCTTTTGTCAAAACCGGCACTTGGAAGTGTAAAACATCTTCAGTCGCTGCAGGGAAGCAGGAACCCCTGAGGTTCCCCCGAAGATAACAATTCCCCCTCAATTATTCAACACAGAGAAGAAGTGAAACTATATGAAGTGTGTGATCAATTATTAAGCCGGCTCCATGCATTATTGACTCAGCAAGCTGGAACACTTATTGGGACTTTGTTTTCCATGTTTGTCCGATGAAAACAAGGAAAACCTGCAGCTACTGGACTTGTGTCTCTCTGCATGACCCCTCGCTCTGGCAGAGATCCTTCGAGGGAGGGTCAAGTGTTTGATAGAGTGTCTGCATGTGAGTGACTGTTCGTGCTTTGATTGCCTTCAGTTGCCACACATTTTGTCAAGCTAATTTGTTTTCCCCCCACATTGATTACCGCTTGCTCGGGGGCAGATCCAACACACAGGACGGGCCTATCATCTCCATCATCAATATGCATGTTGGACTCCCCTGACCTTGAGAGGGTAAACAGACAAGACGGGAGTAAAACAACTTCCTGGGCACGCTTCCTCGTTTGTTTCCTGAGGGTGTGCAGTGATAAATAGCTGCTCTGCCGCGCACAGTAGGTGTACTCATACAGCAACTGTGTGGGGTTGCATCACCGGGGATTCTGCCGTGCTCGAGTAATGCGATTTGAGGCTGCGAGTTTGAAGAATTTCTAATGAGAGGAACGTCTTCACAGCAAATCAGTGTAAGCTTCAGGCACATCAAAAGGGGCGTCAGATTTGAGGCAAACTGATGAATATTCTGCATGGCAACTGCGACTTTTACAAAGGCAAAAAAAAAAGCCTTTTCAAGTAAGTTGTGCCTGCTGCACGTCAACTTCACAGCAAAGCACATTCTCTATTTATTACCAAAGACGACAGGAGTTTAGGCCTGCTGGAACAGCAACTCATACATTTTAGAGAAGATTGCGGAAGATGTGCCGCGGAATGATTATATGTCAGGTTGAGGCTGGCGTTTCATAACAGTCGAACTTCTGTCTGTTCTTTGAACTTTCTCCCAGCTGCATCATAATTGCAATGAAGTGACGCGGAGCCAGAAGACAAGCGGAGGAATCATCCTTTTGAAACGTTGCTTTTGACAAACACAATGGTTGGTCCTCACAACGTTTAAGGACCAGCTCACAGAGCTAATGTTGGTCTGTTTAGTTAACTACATGCAGCTGCTAAATGGTACCTGCAACAGTTGGCTGAAATGAAAAGTCTGCTTTTGCCTTTTTGCATCGCTAACACACTGATTTTCATAAAGATCACTCACTTTGCTTTTAAGGGGAAGCAAACAACACTGTACAGTATTTCCCTCCTCTTCTGGCACACAGCCCAAACAGCAGCGTCCTGTGGGAGGAAATCTCTGCTGGGAGCCTGTCAGAAATCACACTGTCAATTTTACACGTCGCGTGGGCCACATTGAATCACACCAGGCAATTTCAGAGTTGACTCCCTTGTAACCAGTGTTTCTGCGGCCGTAATTGGATAAGCTGTGAGCTGCAGCTTCACTGTACCTGCTGGTGTGTGTGTGTGTGTGTGTGTGTGTGTGTTACATGCGTGCATGAGTGCTGTCATGCATGTACTGTAATGTGTCTGTACTCTCTCTCTGTGGATCACTCAGATCTGTTATATGTCATTGTTTTTTTTAGGATTTCTCGAACTTTTCCCTCTTGGATACGAGCAATTTTAGTTGAGCACGATTTGTTTTATCTGTTTCTGCAGTGCTGCTCTTTGCAATTTTTTTAGGTGGTTTTTTGAGCGTCTGCTAAACCCTGACACATCCAAATCCTCATCCCAGAAATGAGGTTTAACAGTGAGAAAGACAGAGAAGAACTCTGTCACCCTGCAGAGAACATGTTATCAATGAGAAAACCAACAAATACCTGAAACAACATGTTTACTTTCAAGTGACGAAGCCCTCTAGTGATCGTAGGAAGACTCATCATCGCACAGACGGATGTAAGTGTGATGTTAGCAGAGGGAGGAGTGGTTGGATTGGTCAGTAAGAAGTTACCTTCATGTGTCGGGCCATTGTTTATTAATCTTGACTGAGTAGTTTGATTAATCCAAACCATGATCCTTAAACCAAACCTGATGTGGTGTCAGGTCAGAAGATAAAATAGCCGTTTCTTCCAGAGTACAGAGTCGTCTGTGGCCGCCACCTTTGCATTTTTCACTGCCGATTCAGGGAATGTAAGATCTAATTGGGAATCTGACAGATGTACATTTCGAATGTGAGGTTTCATTATCGGGTTTCCAGCAAATGTTCTTCACGGCGACAGTTAATTTTCTGTGTCTGATTCCCTTATTCATATTCATCTCTGCAGACGAATGGTTCATAATCAGATGAAAATGATTAATAAATTCAGCAGATGTGATCCATGTTGGAAATGTTCCTCTTTGCGGGGTGCTGGGCCAAGCATTTTGTTAAGAGATCTGATGGGATTAGACTGTGTGGTTTTGGCGTCTTATCTTTATACAACAATGTGGGTTTGACTTGAAGCAACAAACGCTCCATAGTGAGTCTTCAGCTGCTGAGAGTGCGTTAATTAAAACGCAGTGAAGATTGTCTGGATTCTATTTTAAAAAACAGATATACGTCTTCAGGGACCTGTATTTTTCTCACCTGCGATGTGAAAATAAGTGAAAATGAAACACCAACCTTTTCTATAATTAGATGTGATATAGTCAGTGTTACAATCTGTTCTTACTGTCTGTGTCTCATTTATTTAAACTGTCATCACACCATTAAAAACTCTTCTTAAGCTCCTCCGATGTCAATCTCTAAAGAGTTTTCATTTTTCATCTAATTTTGTTCTAATAAATGTTTTGTTAACTGCACTAACACATCTGATGGCTCTCTGCACCACTCAGGGATCAAACAAGCCGTTTCACTTTCAACACCGTCTCCAAATAAAGGTAAGATTTTCTGACAGCCAGTCAAAGAAAGTGGAGCAAACACAAAATAGAAATGTCAGCATCTCAGAAATGACTGAACGTCTGTTTGTCACTTTTCTCAAGCTTTGCTGCGTGCGCAGACCGTGACAATGAAGTAGCTGCTGGTGCAGGCTATACAAACTGCTTTTTATGCAGTGACAGATCTGTATCAGAATCTGACAGATTATCTCCATCATGCAACAGACAAACTGAAATGAGAAACAGTAGAGATCACAAGTTGGACTAGACTTTGGGTTACTTCCGATGCCTTCAACAATTCGACTCATTTTTTCTTGTTTTCAGAGTTTCGACCTCAGATGGTCTTCCTCAGGCAGAGGTGAGAGTGTGAGCACATTTTACAGTATTTATACAGTTAGTCGCTTTTACAGTGTGTTAAAACGTCAGTCATGTCTGCAGTGAAGAGAGGAAATGGAAACCAAGAAGCAGTGTGCAGGTATTTTCTCATGTTTAAGTGCAGATAAGAGCACTCCCGAGCAGCTGAGGGTTGGGCAGGTGGATGGAAATACATCATACATACATCCCTATACAACAAAGTGTTTTAGTGAAAACTTCATCTGCTCTGGCTTGCTTAAGGCCTGCTCATCTGTTAACATCCATTTCCAGACTGTTTCTTGCAGAGTGAATAACACCTTGGATTGCTTTGCACCTCGCAGCGAAATAAGTTATTAGCCAGACCCTCACAAGCAAAGCACACAGGCATCGAAACAGCCGAGAGCTCCGGTCACGTACATCTGGGCTCTGTTATTGCACACGTCTCAAATGACATCCCGCAGTGCTTGGAGACGGTAATCGGATTAGCCGTGGTCATGAGAAGACAAACATAACATGTTGTGCTCCATCCCAAGATTCCCCTTTAGCCATCATCTTCATCAGGTGCCATTGTCCCTTATCTCCTTCCCTCAGCGTCCGTTCTCCAGCCCCGCTCTGAGGCCACAACACTCGCAGCCAAACCAATTTACCCACATCCGGCAATCCAATCGCCTCCACAATGTATCCGTGTCAGTGTCAGAGACGGGGCAAACTGCTGTCCAATGATCTTTGAAATGCAATAGATTACTTGGAGGAAATAATTGAATTGCACACTATAAATGGCTAATCTGAGTGACGGTGGTAAACAGTGGCGAAATGATCACTTCACCGGCCACAACGAAAGAAAGATGCAGCTTTGTGAAACCAGCGCCTTAATGTTTTACAAACTCCTTTTTTACTCCGCTCACCCTCTTTGTGGTGTTTTTGAAGTCCTGAGTAGCTCTGGCTGTATTGCTATGATGGCTGCCTGAGGAGCACTAGGTTGTCATAACAGCTTGGAGGTATGTCCTGGCCTGACTCTGCTTCCACTGCAATGCCACAGCGAGATGAGTAGGGCACAGGGCAGGAAGCACATAAATAATTCACTGTGATCTCACTCTGGCCCATATGTAATTTCGCTTGTATCCCCGATGGCTCCACCAAAAGACAGAAAGTGTTCAGTTTTACTCATCCAAAGGGGGACCCTCTGCGGTAATTTGAGCAGGAAGCTGAGCTACCTGCCTCCGCACTCGGGGCAGGTTAGAGCAGGAAAAAGGTGAGAAAACTGCTGGACTCATCAATATTCATGGAGTACACGAGGCAGTGCTGCAGGAGGGAGGAAATCACAGCATGACTGATCAATTAAAGCATTCATAGCAGGAAATCATGCCAGGAAACCAGCGCTGACTACCAATCACTACCTGTAGATCTACTGCAAGTCAGCTCTTTTGCTGTCTTTAGCATGATATCATTTTCAGGAGGAGTGAAATGCATTTAACATTGCATATACTTCTATGCACATACCTTCCTACTAGATCTCAAAATTGTCTTTGTGCTGAGAACTGCGGGAGATGTTCTAAGAGAACGACCATCAAAATAAACATTTTACATGCAGCGGTTGCAAGATTATCTAAATTTGTGTGTGTATAAATATATATATACACACATATAGTTATAAAGCAGCAACAAGCTATATTTCATTGAAACCATGTATCAAAAGAACATAAAAGGGGTCACTCGAAGTGATGAACCTAAAGAGAATGATCATTTTTATAAATCTTTGTACAAAGTTTCAGTTCCTTAAAACTTAAAATGTTCTAAAACCTTCCTGCCAACAAGCTAAACAGCCTTTAGAGTCTGATGTTTCCTTCAGAGGCTGGTGGAGACCAAAAACAGAGCTAAAAGAGAGAACTAACGGACTCTCAGTCATCAGGAGGCCAGAAACATCAAACCAAATCATTACTAATATCACAACGACCTGTCCTTGCATGACGTGCAAACTCTCTTTCTTTATATCGACCTATTTGCCCCCCCCACTCACCAGGACACACAGTGGTGTTGGTTGACGCCCTGTTGTTTGATTGTGTCTCATTAAGAAAGGTTTGTCTGTTCATCCTCAGCTAACTTTGCTTCACTCACTGTACTTCACGGCTCTGCTGATCCCTGTCGAGCTGATCAGGTTTGTTACCACTTCAGAACATCTGTTTTTACAGACAGTGAGGCCACAGCCATATGCTATGAAAAACCCATAATAGTATCAGTTTTATGCAGTTTTGCATATATGTGAAGCCAAATGGCTTTTACTGAAGTAAAGCGAATGTTCTGGAATTTTATTTTCATAAATCAGGCAAACCTGTTCTGTGTATTTACACAAAAGGGGTGTGTGTGTTTATGTCTAAAGAGACAGGTGCATTTTTACATAAATACTTCTGTGGGCTGTTTTTTTAACACCTCAAGACATCTGGGATGAGGAGTGACTTATGCAAGTACCCACAGTCCGTTTTCTCGTGGCAATCAACAGCTGTACCAGGAACATAGTAAAGTCATTTATTGGCCATCTGCAGCAGCTACAAATCTAATCAGCACAGCCCAACTGAATGTTGCTCCTTCAACCTCGGTGCTCAATTTGTCAGATCCAATCTCTGTCCAATTTTACTCATCTTTCATTGAAAGTCAGGGTGCTGCTAGGAAACTGCAACCCCGTCACTGCTGCTCAACTCCAACAATCACTTGGGTTCTAAAGGTGTAATCTCAGTGTTTACAACAACAACAACAAGCTTAAACACCGCAGAGGCATATTATCAGCTTGTAAAGTTGTCAACAGGTGCCGAGCAGACAGCTAGTAAGATTAGCATCCATTTGAAGTTGTGTTTCCTTTGAATATTCACTCTCCAATACCTTGTACAAAGATCTCACCTTGTCCACACTGAAAGAAGAATATCTGGTTCTTCTATAAAGTTGTAAAAGATGTAAAACCAAAATAATGAGCTCAAAGAGGCTAAAATGCTCTGTCTAGGTGACGTATAGGATTAGTTGATTTGTCACTATGAGTGACCGTTATCCACCATTATCACAGAAGTATTGATTAGTGCAGCTTTAATATTTACTGCACTTACCCGGGTTAGTTCAGTTATAAAGCTTCATCACACTGACGACGGCACCATTAAACAGTTTTCCCAAAGATCAATCTAGATCCTCTAAATTATGAACAAACTCATATGTAATAAGACTGAAAACATTATATCCAACAAACAACAACAAAATAAACTCAATCTCTGCTGATGAATTTGCATCGCCTTCAGAATAGCAATTACCATGTTAATGCAATAAAACTGTGAGTCAGAAAAGAAATGAGATTATCAGATCATCAGGTAATTGGCTGTAATAATGGCCCATCAATAATTGATTGATGTGATTGATGATGAAGTGATAGTACTGCTGGAGCTGACTGACGCTGGCACAACTGTGTGCCTCCATGTTACAGCAAAGGCAGGAGGGAAATCTTAGTTTATGAATAAACAAGTCTAATCTGAGCTCTGCGGCAGATTGTTACACAACGACTTTGAAAATCCTGGAAATCAGTTTATTCATGCGGCTTCGCGACGGGGAGGGATGCTTGACATGTTCACTGGAGGAGAGCAAACTTCTGCAATATTTTTATCTGATCAGCCCTGTTGTGGTAAAAATCCCCTGTAATTGATGACAGAGACATGTTCTCTCCGGCAAATCAGTTTAAAAGGAGATGACGGATGGAGACAGAGGTTGCTGTGAAAAAGCAGCTCATCAGTCTTCCCTCTGCCAGGGCGACGGGGGCATGAAGCTGTCATTTTCATTCGCTCTGCTACTTGCTCTTCCCCTCCGCTCACAACTCAATCCACACCAGCCTGCTCGGGTCCGGCCTAATGCTGGATTTGTGTCCTGATCTTCAGACAGGTCTGACAGTCAGATTATACATGCAGAATGAGATTCCTGTGCTGCAGTCTCGTCGGCTAATTTGAATGACTTTAGGAACAATATTCTGATTGTGTCTGTCTGTGGGGATCTTTTTGTTTCACCTGTATAAAAATGTGCTTGTTCTTGTGCTTTGGGGGTTTTAATTCTTGTTTCCAGTCTTTATGCTAAACTAAGATAATCTGCTGCTGGCTTGTTTCAGGTGTATCAGATTTATTGGTACCCATCTTCTTATCTGACAACATTTTAAACTATGGATTTAAACAGCATTACCCAGTTTTCCCATGCTTCCCAATTTCAGAGCACAAACACCTGAAACTACACTGTGTTGTTCCTGTTAGACAAAGCTCTGCAGCAAAACATGTGCTGTTCATTTCCCTTAAGTTCTCAAACCAATAAATGTTTTTTCCTCCTTCCTGTTTCGCCCCTGCTGCTCAAGCACCAGCGCTCCCCTCCTGCTCTCGTTTGCCTTCCAGGCTGTGCAAGCTTTCTGCGGCGGGGGAATAGTATTGAAAGCCCAATATGTTGATATTAGGCGATTTAACTTGATAAGAACTTAATACTTCTGGACCCATGCTTGGTTTTATGAGAGTTTATCAGAATCCTGCCTGGGAGCCAAATGAAAATGTGATGTAAACTGTGCATTATCAGCCCCAACGCACTTATCTCTGGTCTCACTGTGGTATACCTGCGTGCCGGTGGAGAGAGATTAACATTTGAGTCGAGGAACTTGATCACTATCGGAGATAGCGCTGGCATGATGGCGACTGACAGCTGATGCCACAGGAGAGGGATGACAACCGAGGATGAAAATGTGGAGCAGGTGACAGTCGCCAAGGTCAGCCTGCCGTGGCACAGGTGCTGCAGGACGGAGGACAAAAACGTAAAGCCAGCAAGACAAGGAAGGAAACACACCCACACACACGTGGCATCTTCATTTCACAGCCGTCGCTCGAATGTAGTGACAGCGCAGGAGGCCTCATTAGGCTCTTTGTCGCTGTGCTGCAGGACGACTGGGAGGACGCCAGAGGTTAGGAGAACAGCTGTGAAACTCCAATACGCCACGAACCACCACATCCTGCAGAGCCTCAGCCAGGCCAAGTCTGTGACCGCTGATGTCTGCACAAGTCCTCCACAAAGACAGAAATACATCAGACTCTTTCCTGTATATATTTTATCGGTTGGTGGAGCGTGCAATGACGCGGTGTGAAAAAACAAAAATAAAGCCACAATCTGTGGCATGTGTGCGATAAGAAATGATCAGCGCCACGTCCCCCACACAGAATCACTTAACGACTGCTGGGTAA
>JBAJHX010000096.1:22951702-22995234 GCA_037176925.1 Amniataba percoides
ATGTCTCCACATAAAATTTAACTGTGTACTTAAGCGTTTGAAAAGAACCGAACCAGCCTTATGCTCATGCAAATACAAAGAGCCAGACAAAAGAGAATACGCTGCTTTGTCTGGAGCCATGCAGAACATGTGACTCCAAACACCGTCAGATCACTGTGTCAATATTCAAAATGAAGACTTCAAAGGAGTGCAAGGTCTTAACCCGCACCATCAGTATTCCTCCTGGTTCGCTCACTGTTTAATCTTGACAGCGCCCTTTGGCTGATGGATTGGCTAACTTTGCTTTCCTCTCCACTCACCCCTCATGCTAATCAATGGGCTGCAGTAGATTATAGTGCGGAGAGCTGAGCGCTGCACGCTGACAGTGGATTCATCTGCAGTCTTTCACCTCCAAACCCGAGTTAGTCGCTGTGTCAGCTGCAGCTGCTTCTGTCTTTTTTTCTGTTGGATTCCATTTGAAATTGACTGCAGATAACGAGGATCCATCTGGAGCAAAATGCAGTGTTACTTGGTTTTAAGTGGCAGAATGATGGTAATAAAGAGAGTAATGACTTCAGAGAGAGTTTTTTTCAAACTAAATGTAGAAGTTAACTCTTTGCTCTCCAGATGATGTTTCAAGCAGCATTGTTCCTCTGCAGGAAACGTGGTGTTTTCTTCTTTCTGACCCCGTGTGATGACCTGGACAGTCTAACAGATCCAGCGGCTCTCCAGCTTAGCTTTGTGTTGAGCTGCAGGCTTTTCCCCCTTCGCTGCTGCAGCTGTGATTTATGTACTTTCTTGCAGTGCTTCATCTCCATCCACGTTGTGCAGCTCAGAGAAGTGAACACAAACACTGGTGGTAATAAACTCAAGTAAAGTCATGTCTCTGAGAACAGTGGAGGCCCTTGTTCTTGTTGCTGCTGCAGCTGCTGTAAGGATCCTACCGACACGTGTGTGTGTTGCTGCTGCAGGTGTGTGTCTTTGGTGTTTTCCCCTCAGCAGATGTGTAATCCAGGAGAGGAAGCTCTGTGACGCAGATCAAAACAGCTCGTGGTGTTTTTGCATGAATCAGCCCTTCGCTAACTTGTCGTTTCGAAACAACCGTAATTGCCTCTGATGTCGTCGTGAGTGGGGCAACAGAAGTCGGCGGATGCGACAACAAAAACAGACCTGTGTACTGTTTGTGCACCAGCTGCCAAGCAACAGCACTGTCCTCCGTGTGCAGGTTTTCTACTTGCAACATCTGCCTTCTGTTCAGTTCCCACAACACAAACTCGTGGGACGGGGTAATCTAACAACACAGTACTTCATGTTGAGTGCACTGTGACAGCGCGCCGCCTCTGCGTTGACCCCTCACTTCGCCCAGGAGGCTTCAGCTCTCAAACAGCCCGTCTTTCAGCAGATCCGGCTGCTTGGACCAGTACTCCAGAGTGATCATGTGACAGACCGCCGCCGACCCGCCGTGACCTTTCTGCTGCCTGCTTGTGTGAGATCCTCGACCTTCCTGAGCTGCTTTCACTGCCTCCTTGACTTGAAGGAAGGTCGTCGGCGGCGGCGGCCTGCGAACGAGACGTGAGCGCATGTGGCCGGTTGGCTTATCCGCTCGCTCGGCCCTCATAACTCGTCAGGCCGGCGCTGCCTGGATCAAGGTAAATGTGCTCATCCCAGAGAGGCCACGGAGCAACATGATTTAGTCACTTTAATCTGAGCTTGGCTGAGCCCTACGCCAGGGTTTAGCTGTGCATACGTGACCCCTCTCTGACCTTTGGGTACGGGCTATACCTAAGTTTGAATTCTGATCATGAAAAAATACTTTTTAAATAGCTTATTTTGAGAAATGTAAACTTTTTTTTGTTTTGTTTGGTAAGCTCTTCAGTTTCTGAGCAGCACCGCGGCTCACCTATCACCTACACTTCAATAAAATGGTCGACAACTAGTAAAACTCTTATTTAAAGGGTTTTTTGTTGTCTGGGGGCAGCAGAAAAAGATGTACGTCACCATTTTCCTCTTATGAAGGCAAACAGCACCCCATTTACACATCCAGCAGATACGGAGCAACACCAACATTCAAGGTGATCCTCATGATACAGACATTTACTGGATTATTGATGTAAAAATGTCCACTGGTGCAGCTTTAAAGTGGGAACCGTTCAAAGAATAAGAGCCTTTAGACAGGTCTGCCACACGGTGTTACAGACACACCACAAACTATCGAGGTTCGATCGGCCAGCTCTGATCTGCTCTCCACATCAGTTTTGTCTGCTCGGTGAAGGGAGAGCACATAAGAGCCCTTTGTTTATGCAGAGGGGTGTCAGCTGGAGCAGCCTCGCCTGATGTCTGGCTGCAGCTGGTGTGAAGCAGCAGAGACAGAGGGAGACAGCTGGATGTGAAGCACTCCCCCCCCACTCTGCCTCGGGTGAAGCCCAGGAGCTGGATGTGTCTTGAGACCTCCCCAGAGCTCCTCTCTCCAGAAGCACAACACTGAGCTGCTCGACTGCAGCCCCGAAGAGGCAACCGGTGGCAGGATACACATGAAGGGGTAGAAAATGTGCAGCGGCTGGGGAGGGAAGGAAGGAAGGAAGGAAAAGAAGGAGGTGAAGGGTTATGGTGTAATCTGCAAGAAGGGGGGGTTGGTGATTGGAGGGGGTGATCCATGTGTACAGCAGACTTCTATTACATGGATGCCTACAGGGAGGGTTTGGTGCCATAAACACTGGCTTGTCATTCACAGTGAGGACAGAAGAACAGGTTACAGCCCATAAAGGGTGTGACGGGTTTTAAAGACGGGTTTGCTCGGTTTACGGCTTAAAGGCGCAGAAGGAGCAGCGAGCTGTGCAGCAGGAGAGCGCTTCTAAAAACAGATCATTTATTCATAATTAGCTCTCATCGTGGCTGATTGCAGCTCCGCATTCATTCCTCCACACACACACACACACAAAAGGAAAGGAAACTGTGATGTCGCCAGTACTCTGCAGTTATCTCTGTAACTATAATCTGCCTCCTTCAGCACACCACGATAAGCAGTTTCCAGCCCGTTTATATGAGGAGAAGGCATTTCTGTGTTCCAGATGACCAAAACCACCATCCTGAGCTCTGTGACGAAGCCTGTCGAGAGCAATAAAATGTAAATGAGACTTTTTCCTCTGTAAGTGATGACAATCATTGTTCTTTAAACCCCATCTCATTAATTGAACTGGCTGAGCAGACGTTCAATTACCTAATTTAACGGATTTGGATTTAATTCCTGTGTTTTCCTGCACTCGGACGCTTCAGTGTGTCTAAGAAGTGTCAAAGTGTGTGTGTGTGTGTGTGTGCACTGTTCTTATCGACAAATGTGACACACAAACCCGACAGCTGATTCAAATGCTGATTTTTTAATTCAAACAAATGCATTTATACAAATTACTAAGAACCAGCTTAACAACAGTTATTTACTATATATTACATGCTTTTCAAGTACATAAAAATGCTATAAAAAAGTCAGAACCAGTGTATTTACAATACCAACATTTACATACAGATTCATTCTCCTAAGAGAAGTGTGGAGCACCAGTCCATGATTTCCAGCATGGATGAAATAACCATGTTAAAATAAAAACTAAACAAAACTGGATTTTTTTGTCTTCCTGTAGTGACTCTTCAGATGTGGCAGTGATATCAGAGTTGTTGACTTTGTAATACTCAGACGGTGTGACAGAAGCATTTGGCTCATTCGTATTATTGTATTATGGTACTGACAGTGAGATAGATTGAATACTTTGTAAATAACTAACAAAAGAACAGGAAGCACAGTAGTAGCTACAAGCAAGGCTATCATAAAACTTTATCTGGTGACTGCAGAATATTCCAGGAAGTAGCCATCTTTTTTTTCACTCATTTCTAATGAGCTCAATCCTTCATTTCAATAGAGTCCTTATCAATCTCTGTCCAATCCTTCATGGTTACAGTGCTTGTACATGCGTGTTAGTGGCAGAGCAGGATGAGTCACTCGTTGTTCGCAGCGGCTCAGCATCCTCTCATAGATGCTGTTGGCCCGTAGAGCCAGTATCTCTACAGAGAAACACTGAGAGGTTCGCTCCACGTTCCCTTTGAATATACCACACAGTCCACAGCAGGTCCTGGTACAGTTTCAGTGCACAAGTGCATCACCACAAACACTCCAATCAGACGTGTCGACGCCTCCTGCGGGCTTCTGCTGTGATTTAAAAACAGTTTGGCAACTGCATCGATGGGGGGAGGAGAAAATGAGAAGATTTCATTTTCTTCACACGCTGAATGCCACACAAGAGAAGTTCCTTCATTCTTTGGATCCCTTTGTACAGAAAAACGGGCAAGTGCAGTCTAAGGCACAATGACAACTCGTCAAGGTGAAAACTGAATACAGCGCGATGACAGACAGGCAGGCAGCTACACTATTGTTCCTGGCTTTGAGTCTTCGTGCCAGTAAATCTGGTCGTCTGGCTCCAGGTGAGTGTGCCTTTGGTTGTTGATGTGTGGGTCCATTTGGCTGACATCTATGTAAGATCTGGAACAAACACACACAATGAAACGCATTAGACTCAAGGCAAACTGAGTGGCAGAAAGGTAAACCATAAACTGAGAATGACTTCACTCTGGGCTGTCAGCCTACAAACGTGTTGTATGTCAGCTTTGTAGAGCCAATATAAGAAACCAAACTAAATCTAGAGAGATACATTTTTAACTGGTTTTAATTGATTGTGACAAATAAATCAATGTTTGTGTATGTCACCTTGTGTGTTTCATTCATCTTAATAAGACAACCCAGAGTCAAACATTCTCACCCCACAAAACAGCAGATGCACAAAGACATCATACACACACACAGCCTTCAAATGCGACAGTATTCAGGGGTCACATTTTCTCCTCTGCCACACAAGTGCTCTCCCACCACCACAAGACACCCGCAGAAATGAAGCACAAATTAGCAAGTGACATGAGATGATGTGGACCTTTCTGTCAGTCCCTGCCACATGTATTAATATAAAACACACATCACCATCACCATGATAACCATGTGGGTACGTTTTCTCTTCTCGTTTCTCACCCTTTCTTCTGCGCTGTGACTTTGATTATTGGGGGTAAGGGGTTAATTTTCCTGGTGCAGAGGAAACAGCACCACACCTCTCTAAAGGCCGCGCAGGGCGCGCAATCCTATCACAGCTCCGCCACTCAAACTCTGGGGAACATCTGTGCATGAGAGGGGGCAAAGGTCAAGGGTGAGTGGCAGCACATGGGCAGGGAGCGTCTGCATGGGCCATATGGAAGGCAAACGGCAGAGAAAACAAACAAACAAACAAACAAAACTCTGGAAGGCATATTGCAAAAAATGTGACCACTGGATGACAATATGCCGGCTGGAAGACAAAGTAGGGCAGGCATGTTTTTTTTTTTGAAGCCATGCAGTTACCATCATATCAAACATCTCAAAAATGCAAAGTTCACTTCAAAACATCAACAAGCAGACTATGGAGGCACGTTGCGGACAAACTGAAAGAAGCAAACGTGCAGGCTCTGACCGTCGCCGTTTACTTACTATGAACTACCCTTCACAAAGGACACTTTACTGAGCCTGTGGCCTCTGGAGGATTGTGGCTGCGCAGGGCTGGAGGCCACCTGCCTCACCCGGCAGCCAGGGGAGGAAGAGGAGGAGGGAAAGGAGGAGGAGGGCAGGGAGGAAGAACTAGCAGGGTAAATGGCACAGCGCCTCTGGCCATCAGGGCTGTGCCAGGAGCCCTTAAAAAGCTGCGACGCACCGTATCTATAAGAAAGCAGGGGCCAGTGGACAGTTAGGGAGAACAGCAGAAGCAGTCTTAAGCTCTGAGGAGGAACTGAGCGCTGGCTGCACAGATCCTGTAATCCTGCTGCTGAACCACGCTGTCACCTTACGCAGACGGAGGCTTTCTCACTTCCTAACTTACGGCTGAAGTTGAAGGAGAGCTCACACTGGCTACACATCAGTCCACAGGAGTGTTGTGTGTGAGGGATAACAAAAGCAAGTAGCAGCTTATATTTTCTGCATCCATCCTTTCTAGGTAATTAAACACTAGCTCTTAGCTCTGGGGATAAGGAGGATCAGGGAGTGGCTTACTGGATAAGCAGCTGAGCTGAAGCCCAGTTTTTTTTTTCTCACCTGTTGTGGGCGGAGTGGGTGTAGGGGGCTGTGCTGTAGGAGTAGGTCTGTGGTGTCTGCATGGACATGTCATACTCCAGCATCCCACCACCACCACTCACGTGGTTGTGCCAGTTTCCACTGGAGGACACTGAGGACACTGCAGAAAACAAAAAGGTGCAAGTCAGCAAATGAGCCACCTTCATGTGAGAACAAAATGAAGTGGGACTGTAACAGGTGGTGCAGCGGTCTGACCTGAGGAGTAGGAGGTGTTTCTGTTGTAGGGTGCCGGCATGGTCTGGTAGCCCAGGCTCTGCTGGGAGCCTCTGTCGTAGTCATAGTTGTATGCTGCCTGCTTGTGTGTGGCGTTGCGTTGGTACCAGCCTCTCAAGTGTTCTGCCACTAAAGCCTTCTGGATGTTCTTGCCGACGTGCTCGTTGCCGCGGGGCAGCGGGCGGTTCCTGGGCGGCCGCAGTGTGGCGTACGGGTTCTGCGACATGCCGTCCACCTCGTCGTTACCGTAGTGACCGTGCACGTCGTGGCTGTGATAAGCTGTCTGTGTGTGGTGGTAGGAAGGATTGACGTTGTAATGTCCCTCCATCTCGTTGTCGTACATGTAGACTCCGTTGGAGTAAGGCTCTGGCTCTGCGTAGTTGGGGTAGCCTGTCACGTAGTAGGCTGTGGTGGTGGGTCTGGCTCGCGGCTGGTAGGCGTAGCAGCGCGTGTCTGGCTGAGCCAAGTTGGGCATGCTGCCCGTGTTGGCGTACATGTCTTTTCTGTGGCGGCCGCGAGCCCTGCGCCTGTGGGTGTGGTTGCCAGGGACGCTGTACTCTACGCTGGACTGGCTCGTGTAGGAGGAGCCGTCATCGAGGACCTCGGTGCTGTTGCTCCGTCGTGCTGGGGAGAAGGCGAACGCTGGCACAGGGGGCTCGGCCTCCGTCTGGAACTGAGACTGCGACTCCAGGCTGCCGCTGCGCTGGCGGAAATGTCGCGGGGCGTCCTCTGATCTGTAAATGGAAACCATGGACTGAATGGCTGTGCTTTGACTTACATACACACTGAAACACGCAAGCTGTTGAGGCCTCACCTGAGCTGGGTGCTGCTGTAGGCGTTGCGAGTGAGGAGGGGGGTGGGGGGCATGCTGCGGGCGTCACGTGGCTGTCTGGAAGCCGGTTTAAATGGGCTGCTGTGGCTTGATAAGGCATCGTGGTGACTGTAGTGGACTGATTCCTGCGCTGTGTCATAATTTAATCTGGAACGCAGATAAGAACGTTTTCAGGGCATTTGCCTCTTTAGGGCAGAACTTCTTATTGAGATAAAACACCTCTGGCCTCTGTTCACTTGCTCAAAGGGTTAGAAAGGGTGAAAAAACACATTCAGTTTGCTCGAATGCAGCATTTTACTAATCACTTAGACCTGAATGACTGCCATTATTATAGTCCACTGATCTTTCTTTTTATGCAACAGCGAGCTTTATGGCTGTTTATAGTGAATTCACATCTCTAAAGCTGAGGGAAGCACATCAGGCAAACCACATATTTTAAACAGCATGAGGTAGAAGACGTTTAAACCAAGTTTCCCGAGCCACTTTCCTGTTTCCCTTTTCCTCTCTCCTCTGAGCTTGGAATTGTTGTCTGCTCCTTCACAGGCAGCGACATGTTCATTTCCATCTATTTTTAAAGCTGCTGCAATGGGCTGATAAGGGGGAGATTGCAGGAGAGGCAGGAGAAGGAGGGAGGAGGTGACTGGCAGGAATGTAGCTCTGGGTATAATCTACAGGTCTGTACTAGCGCCACGCTTTGCACCTCTACAAAAACAACAGTCAGACACGCAAATTAAAATATTAATATCTGTCATGGGTTCCAGCTCAAGCTCTGTACCTGCTGTCTGCATGCTGATCATTAGCCGAGGCCCGTCTGTCTTTGTTATAGTGGATGTCCAGAGTTTCTGCGTGGTGCGGTCTCGGAGAATACTGAACCGAACGGGACCGCTGCCTCTGGGAGAGGAGCTCATCGTCTGGGAGATAAAAGTGGTTGCTTGATTAAAATAAATCTAGAAAAGCAGTACATGGTGGAGGGAGTGAACAAAGGCACACTTAGCGTGAATATGTCTGGGGATTTACCATCATCCAGAGTGAGGCTGTCAGACAGAGAGCTGAGTTCAGAGGGGTTGACATCATCTGATAAGAAGAAGAGAGAAAACTGTCCTCAGAGACCTTTCTCATCTTCCACTGCTCACAGAAAGCAACAGACTTTTCAAACAATCACAACTTCTGGGTCAAATCCAAAAACTCTAACTTGTTCAAATGAATTTCAAGCTCTCAAGCACTGCAGTCACATATGACATCTTACCTGCAAGGATCAGTGAGGCTCTCTGGGTGGGTTTCTTTCCTTTCTTGATCCTGTAGGCGTTGATTTCCTTCTCGATCTCCTCCAGCTTCCTCATTGCATCCAGACAGTTGTTTTTCCTCTTTTTCTTCACCGTCTTGCCGATGTCCTCCTCTTTGGAAAGCTTCATGGCCGCTTCCACAATTTTCTGCTGCAAGGCGAACCTGCTCTCTAAATTCCTCAGATGTGGGTCCTACAGGGAAACACACACACACACACAGGGGGGAATTTCCCAAATTAAAGACCTGTCAAGAGACAGACTTTTCAGAGTTTGAGCTAATTTTCAGTTTTCTGACATATTCACTTTTATCTTTTCGTTCATATTCATTTTAGCAGCTCACAACAAATGTTTCATTCAGAGAATTATGCAACGTAAGCCTCAAAGCACTTCTTAAACTCTTAATCTTTGTTTCACAGAGTCAAATGATCTTTAACGAGGTAAACAAACACAGTGGTAAAAGAACTGTGTTTCAACCAAGTGCGACGAGCTAAATTACACAACCGAGAAATACATCACAACAAAAATACCACAGCACAGTAGCTATACGAACCTCATTATAGGGGAAAAGGTCATCCAGCTTGAAGGCTGTCCCAACACGCCGTCGTACCTGAGGAGCCTTCTCACCTGTGGCCAAGGGATACTCTTTTGGCAATTTGCCTGTAAGCTCCTGCAAATGACAACAACGAGACACAGTCAGCTGAGAGTGTGGACGATTTAAAGGCAACTGGAAAATAACAGATAACAAACACTTACGGCTTCTCTCATGCAGATCTTCTTCAGTTCATCGAGTTTCTGTGTCAGGGTGTCTTGAAGGTTTTTTTCCTTCTTTTTTAACTCAGCAACCTTCTCTTTCCTCTGTTCCTCGCTGACTTCAGAGTCAGCAGAACCTGGAACAAGCACACGTCTGATTAATCGCAAATTATAGCAATAAATCATCTGTCATCGAGCTGACATGGAACAGAGGCCATTAGCCGATTAACTCTCTGCTTACCGGCTGAAATGAGGCTCCCGTTGCTGGCCATGATGAGCTGGTCTTTGCTTTCGATGCTGGAAAGTTTGCTGATCCGTGGGGCGGAGATCTCTGTGAGGTCCATGGCGATGTCTCCTGAACTTCTGGTTGTGCTCATTTTTGACTGCAGGGGAGAGATGAGACAGTTAGCGGAGCCCAAAGGGCGAAGAGGAGGGTAAAAGAGCAGAGGGAGGGGTTCTGAGTATTTCATTTTCATGATAGCGCACTGCTCAATTTGCATGCTTGATACTCTGAGCGCACTGCTCTCTCATCAATCAGCGTGGGCTCTATTCCTGGATGAACACTGACACACCATCTGCCTTTGAGGGAGACAGTGGCTGAATAACCTCATTTGACTGCAGCCACACACACCGCACACTCATCCATCTCCACCGCGGAAAGCACATCGTACACCACTCATACTGGATAATAGCCCCGGCGCTCAGCAAATATGCATCATAAACACAAACACATGGACCATGAGGCTTTTGGGCAACTCTAAACACTCACACGGGGACCTGGGCTATGAACACTGAGCCTTTTTCCTATTTCTTCTCAATGCTGAGGCCATAAAAACACCTATTTCCTCCAAACTAAACACTTAACATTCAGTATGGCAAATTGTCCTTTACTCCTGTTTCCTCTTAAGCCACAGACAAAATAAAATAGGTATAATAATAGAGACTCCCATTACAACTATATCATTCTGTCTACTATATTGGCAAAGTGGTAAAATTGTTTCGCTGAGGATAATTACAAGCTCGTGTGCACTTTAGTTTCAGCCTCCTAACTGCCTGTCAATTCAGGTTCAATAGATAACTGTATAATTCTGTATTTGTTTTAATGCAACGACATGACATGACGTGATTTTCCAAGATAAGGCTGCATGGGACCTATCCGCATTAAACTTTGAAGTCTGGGATATCCTTTTGCCACACTGTTTACACAAGTCACAGGCGTGGGACACGGATCAGCCGGTGCATCACATGATGAACAGTCACTGTCACACCAGGCGGAGACACTTGCACAATAATCTCTCAAGCAGAACTTTAGTCCATATTCAAACTGAAAGAGAAAGATGAGCTCAGTGTGTTTTAATCTGTCTTAAGCCTCATTTTACAGCCTGGTGCAAACAGGACACTACAATTCATAATGACGCCTTAAATGCAGTTCCTAATGGGGAGACATTACATGACAAAGTGACCGGTGACAAACACACTGTGTATATCAGACTGTCACACACACGGCCTGACCCTGATTCTGTCGGTCACATATGCGGGTCACTCGACATGAGTGTGTGTGCGGATCAAGCGTCACTGTAGAAGGATTATTACACTGTTTCTGACTAAATCGGAGCTGGCGGGACGTGAACAAAGCACAGTGAATCAGAGGAAACAGACACTCACTTTGCTTTGCTTCCTGTCCAGGTAGAACTGGTGCTGACTGATGGCCATCACCCAGATGGTCTTAATCAGAGAGTGGCTGGCATACCATGTGTGAATAACAAGGCCAGTCTGTCCGAAGGTTCGGTTGGTCACTGTCCTCCTGCAGAGGATGATAACAAGACAACCACTCAGTACTTGTGCTGATACAAGAAGCAACTCTGTTCAAAAGATAATGCGTCAAGCAAAGATTTGAACTGAAGTCTTATAAAATCCTTATCCAATTCAACTTATCTGCGTTTGTGTAATAATAAAATAAAGAGGAAACGAGCAGCAACCTCAAACTCATTTTAAACAGACAATGGGATTTAATAACAGCTTCAGAGGCTGGAAGTGTCACGTTAACAGGTCTTATAACAACCTTGAGTGATAAAATGGCTCCTGAAGATCAGGAAACAGTCATTTAACAGAAAGGTTACAGCTATTAACACGGTGTCCTAAATGGGCCGCTGGTTGCAGATGCCCTTCACAGTGTGTACGGTGTATGATAAGGACAGAGGATGTAGCTCAAATGAGAACATTTCAAAAACAGCTAAAAGGACCCATTAAGATCACTTAAGACAGATGAAGTGTTTTGCTGTCTCTGACCTGTGTGGGTCGTTCACTTCCACTGCAAATTTCTTCTCACGGAAATACAAATTCTCCAACTGCTTCCACTGAAACAACTGCAGAGAGAAAAATGGATTGTCGGACAGTGGGGGAGGGGAGGGGAAAAGAGACGTTACACATCATTGAGTACACAAGCCAACACAGGACTATTGATCAAATGTGGATTTACAGTACATAAACAGAAATGTCCGTGGATTCACCAAAGCTGTAAAACACACATTTGCATCCATTTATACTCGGAAAAGCTAGAAGATTCCCATACGGGGAGGATAAATCTCACCAGACGACAACAGAACTGGGAGGCAGATATTAAAATAACCTGCTTTATTCAACCACAGATTTTAGCACTGTTTTTTTTTCTTGTCAACTTGCAGCATTAGCAGAAACAACTTAACAGTGAAACTGTGAATGGGGCACAGCGGGCCTGACAGTCAGGTGTAGGTGCCGGCTAACACTGGAGCAATTATACTGCTGCTGCAACTGCAGGGAGCAAAACGGTGCCAGGCAGCAGGCCAGCCTCTTTTCATTTCATTCTGCTGCGGAGTAAACAGGCAGGACTTCTCTGTGTCAGAATGAAACATCTGCTCCACTTGCACTGGGCTCACTAAACTGATTTGGAGCCTGTGAACAACTCCTAAAAAAAAAGAAAAAAAGACACCGCACAACAGTGGGGCTGAGGATAAGGCAGGAGGAGATTTATGACCACTGTTTTGTCTGATATCAACCAAGGCGGTAACAACCTAAATTACTCCGAACTAAAAAGAATTACACCCCGTATCCTGAGTGAGAAATTGTGCCTACGGTAGAAATCGCAATAAGCTGACATGTCTCCACAAACATATTTGCTGAGAATAACTCATACTCAGCAAACCAACAATAACGCATTACATTTCTTCCTTTACAACAGGGTGGCTCACACTCTGACAGAGTGCATAAATCAAGATCACAGAGAGCAGGTACACCACCACACTGCTGAGAAAACTTAAAGGGAGGATGAAATAAACCATTAAAACTCTGACTATTTCAAACAGCTAATAGGTGGACACAAAGAAAAGGCTTACCGTAAAGAGTCTTATCAAGTCCCTGCTGAATTCACTGGGGTTTGTATTGAATCCTTTGAGTTTCCCACAGGGCTAGAGCTTCCTCGAACAATACTCTCTCTTGTCTGTGTGGAGCCAGATAGGTGTTGCAAGAGTTTCAGCTGAGCTGGCTACGCCCCTTTAACCACCCCCCTCCTCTGACATCACAGATACCTCACGCTGCCTTTAAGGCTTTGCACCGCTCTCTCTCCCACACAGCTCACTTCCTTTTTAGTCCGACCAGATGAGCAGGTTGGACACAAGTATTTGCCAGGCTTTTCCTTGTTTCAGGACATTTCATCTCTGCCCTGCTTCCCGTCACTCGCAGATAAGCGACCAATCTGACACAGACTGTGAATGCTCCACTTCATCTGGGAAGCTCTCTGCCTTTCATATTGTAAATACAGCACAGAGCCAATCTACAACAACCATATCCCCCAGCAGGGCAGACATGAATCTGTCACTATACTCTAATCACTAATAGCAGGGCCTCTCTTTGCCTTAACGTTGCAGAGGAGCCACTTCACCTGGCAAAAAGGAAACACAGTGCACTTTGATTTTACACTGGCCAACAAGCATCACAACTCCTCCAACCCTTTGAACCACACATTCAATGTCTATTCATATATTTTACAGTATAGCTTTTATTTTGTATGAAATATATTTTATTTTCACTCCTAATCAAGACTGCTATCGTGACATGACGTGACATATCAGTATCAATGTCAGTGCTCAGTTTCAAGTCAAAGTTTTGGCTTAATGATAGCTCCACATGCTGTTCCAGCCAATACTATGCTCATTACCAATCACACAGTCAGTCTGCCAGTGAAATGAAGAGCATGGTGAACAATGGGAACCAGCTGGCAGGACACCTCCAGAAATCTCATCCTATTGTAGAGTGAACCCCACACCACTTAGCACCTCCTAGTCGCTATCACTAGCTTCATTTACATTTTAAACACAAGTCTGGGCGATAAAGACACACTTTCTCCGGATCAGTCCTCCTATTAGAGAAACTCCACACCTGTGTGCCAGCACATAGGTGAAACTAATAAAGGACTGCTGAAGACACTGCCTAAATATTTCAGGGATGTGACACACCTCAATCTCAAGACTTCAAGTAGCACTCTTAAAAAGGAAAACATCCGAGAAATCACTGAGCACACAAGCAACTTGACATATCAGCTGAGTCATCAGCGCAACTCCTTTACTGGAGAAAACTAAACCATTTTCTTAAAACAAGAAACACGCCAGCTTAACAGTGCACTTGTGATTTGAGCAAATACAGGATTTCAGCATCTTCGTATCTTCAGTATTTTCATCTCTCTTGTTTTTGCCAAACGTCTCATTACAGGCAGGTGGAAGGGAGCCAGAAATGCCTGTGGTTTCAGATGGGATCGGGCTGTTCAGATCCAGCTCACACCCACGACCCGGGGCCCCCCAGGGCCACGTGTCCGCAAAATCATACATGGATGAAAATGTGTCAAAGGCCCTGACTCACACGCCTGTACAGAAAAAGATCTGCCCCACCCTTTACATAACACGTCACATACCGGCTCTGGCTGGCTGGCAGCACTGTACATTTCCACAACATGAGGCATTGTTTAAGAAGTGAAAAACTGACAAGGAGACACCGGAAGAAAAAACTACTCCTCTTTTGACTCATGATGTGATGAGTTTAATCAAACTGAAAGGGACCAGAGACAGGATCTGTTCAGTTTTCATTTAAACTTCCCTTTAACTTCTTTATTTTTGCTAAGAACAGTTCTTTGAGGCTCACACTGTCACCCATAATAAACTGAAGATTTATTTAGGTTCTGCTGGCTCATCATATACTTGGACCGGCATGTGGTCTTAAAGAGTGTCCCATTACCCGCTGGGAGAGAGCCCAAAGTGACACTGACTGAGGAAGACACAGAAAAGTCCCCTGGTTTGATTCAGGAAAGAACTGAGTCTTGACTTTCCATCTGCTTCATTCCCACCGTCCGTCTTGAAACACATCTCACTGCTGTGTGTCAAATTCTTTGCCTGAATAAAACGCTACATCTTTTTCTCCCACCAGGTCTTTGGGAGAAATAATCTTTTTCTCTACACACACAGTGCTTATGTACACATCATTTATACATAATGGAGATGACAGGGCACACAGCTTACTAAATGTGCCATTGCTCTGAAACACAGCGGAGTTTCAGGCTATTCAATAAGGGGTGATGACACTGACATGCATAATGTGAGGTCCAGCCATTGCAGCTATCTTTAAACTAAATAAATAAATATCTATATATAAAAACACAACAACAACTGCACAACCTCCCACCAGTGCCCCCTCTAAATCCAGCCCCCAGCCCCCGACACAGATAATGGTTTTGTATTGTTTCCCTTCAATTGTGTTCCCTCCAAGACACACACACACATAGATTAGCATAATGAATGTAGCATGCTGAGAGGGGTTGGACAGAGGAGAAGAAGGGATGGGCCGGGTTGAATACAGGGGCTATGAACTAAGGCAGGAAGCACTATCAATATTCACCAGATACAGAGGACTCCCTCCAAGGCTAAAGGAAAACAGCCTTACACTTTTAATTAGCAGCAAAAGCAACAAAAAAAAGTCACAGAAAAAGGCAACATGTTTTCCCACAACAGGAAACTCTTATGAGGCTGCCCCTCTTAGTGTGGAGACTTGTTTTGAGCCCCCCCAGCACCCCGACTCCCTCACCGCTGCACCCCAACTCCAAACACCCACCCTGCTGGCAGAGGGCCAGAGCCTGTCCCCGGGGCCCGCTGCTTCCCACAGAGAGCCATAATTACACCGTCCTCTGGGAGGGCTGGGGAGACACACTGTGGCTGTGCCCATTAATGTCTCGTGTAACAGCACACCCTGCTATATCAACAGCTTCCTGCCATATAACAACAGCCACGACGAGGCTAATGAGAGAGGCTGGGGAGAAACGCTTGGTTGGGACACTGTTAGATAACACCTCTCAAACAAAGGGGGGCGAAATCAAAGTACAAACTCAAACACTGTCCTACAGGAGAAGTATATGAAAGTACTTTTTACAGAAGCACCATAACAGGCCATGATGGGCCATCTACAGAACTACAGATTAACTTCCACCATAAAGATAAAACTTTCTGTCCAACAAGATGAACTACAGTCAAAGTACAATTAATTATTATGACTACTTCTACTGCTACTACTATTATTATTAACTGATAGCTTGTTACAAATGATGTACAAAAAAGTACCCAATATTTTAATTTACTTGCATAGTATGCTGCTCCAAAGATAAGCTTTTAAAATATAAAAGAGACAGTTTTACACTATTTTCTGTAAAGAGAGTAGGTACTACATCTCCCATTTACACCCAGCAAGTCGAGCTCTTTTTTAATCCCTGTCAGTTCACCCCACTGTTGCCAGAACTGTATTGTGCTGCATTTACTCCTGACAGCACACGGCACATACCGATACTTCAAAATATTTTCCTCTCCTGTCTTTCTCTTTCTCCTGACTGGCATGGGAACCAGGGTCTTAATTGTGCCTATTTACAGTGTGGATGGATCATTAACCAGCTAACAAGAGACATGCCATGGAAGCTGTGTTTTCATCTGGCAATTTAAGTATTTCACTCGTGCCAAAGAGTACACAGAGTATTTCCATATGAAGTTAAAATGGACTTACTCTAAAAATGATGCATTTTATTTGTTGGAATATTAAATGTCGCTTTGGAAGAAACCAAGTTAAGCAGAGTTTATTTATAAAGCCTACACCCTGAGTTAGTCCCAGAGGGCCTTACAATTTGTAAAACATATGAAATCCTGTATCCTTGGATGCTCGATGTGAAAGAGAAAAAACGCCACCCAAAAATAAGCAACAGGAAAGAAATTGTTGGGATTTTAAAAATAACTTTTTAAATGATAAGTAATCCACAGTTAAGGCAAACAGAGCATCAGTAAAAAGGAGGTCAACATACCTTTCTCGGTTTCAGTTTGTCCTGTAAATCGTACTGGCCAATCCCTTTGTAGCTGACTCCCAGCCACCACGGTATTTCTTGCTTGTCCTGCATAAAAGCACAAGCACACACACACACACCGCTCATTAGGAGGTAGCTTTATTGGTGGGAGTTTGAAGAAGCAAAAAAAGAGGCCTGTTACCAAAGCAATTACCCCATTAGGCTCACAGCAATAGCAACACAAGAAGAGATCAAATACATTAAAGGCTTTAAAATCTCTGCAAGCCTGACTGAGTCATTTTAACGCCACTGTTTGATCTTCTCAGACATCTTAATTTAATTGGGTTTGTTAGAGAAAGTTAGAGGATGTGAGTAAAAGCAAGGAAAGTTGGCTAAACCAAACGTGCTATGGTTCTATGGTTCCCTGACGTCATTCTTTTGAATCCTTTAAGGTGTAATTCTGTACTAAGCCAGTTTCTATTCTCCATCCCACCCAAGCAGACAGAGCACAGTCCTGTGTGTTCCTAGAGTGACACGCAACACTTTAGCTTTTCATTTAAACAGGAAAAGCCCTCATGATTCAAACACAGAGCTAAATGTTATAAAAATGAAGTCAACAAAGGTTAGACTGATGTCTTCTATTAGACGCAGACAAAGAAATAAAGACAGCACGTCAACAGAAGCACGTTCAAAGGGCGAGCATCTGTGTGACTTGGGGCAGCACTGTTACCTTCACTTGGTAATAATGGACTCCATATGTTGGCAGGGACTCCGCCAGGGCCAGATACCTTCAGAGAAAGAAGGACAGGTTAACAGGAATTCAGCCACTTACACTTCATCACTGTCAACCGGTGGCTGTTGTACAACAGACAAAGTGGGTTTTAAGCTACAGTCATTGAGAAGCCACAGTCATTCGCAGTGGCAAGCGGATCGATTTGTTTCAGGGCCGTGACAGAGGCAGAGAGAGTCCATTGATCAGTTCAAGGGCACAAATCATCCAAGCGTAAATGACCCAGGGTTGCTCTGAGTTACAGTCCCGGCAAAAACACAGAGGAGGACTGACATCCTCCCAAGGTTGGCGGGCTGCCCGCTCAAAGAGCACCTCCTCTAATTAATGACACATTCTGGCATGTGACAGGCACCTCTTACGATAGCAGCCACCGCCGAGCGGACACACGAGGATAAGAGGGAGGCCTGACGTAGCTGCTGCACTGAGGCATCAGAGGCAGTAGTGCACGAGGGACAAACAAACTCTGCAAAGCTGCCAAACTTAAATCATTCCAATCACAGCTGAATTGAACTTACTGCACAATGGCTTGTCCTCTGGTCAGTCCCTTGAGTTTCTTGTAATGTTCAATCACGCTGTCCTCACTGCAAATGGATAGATAAAACATTTAATGAATAATCCATCAAGTGTTACACATTCCAGCCACAGAGGGATTGTGAGAGGGCCCTTTCTGTCTGCTCATGCAGAAAATGCAGTCTGGCCTACTGGCCTGCTGATGGCTCTCATCTACCTCTCCCGCAAATGCATCCCATTTACTTCCCACTGTAATCATCCCTTTTAATAGCGTAGCAAGGCTTCAAACTCACTGCGGCTTAACAGAGAGAGATGGAGAGAGACAGGCGCGCTCATGAGCTCACCCGTGCAGCATAAGACTATAATTTTCATTTGGATGCTAAACTGATGTATCACTTCGGAGGCTGCGGCAGCCTCAGATGACCGTTAAGCCCGAAGAGGAGGGGCAGGCAGATGAGTACAAACAGCCGTGTGGATTGATAAGACAGACAGCGATCCCTTAGCCAGTGGCTGTCAGCACCTCACTGCACTCTCAGGGCTAATGGGAAAACGTAATTAACACAACCTAGGCATTCATTTGTCACCTCATCACAGGCAAGACGTCTGCCAAGTAGCAGGCAGATCTGCAGGCATCTTACTTACCTCCGCTCTTCTTCCCAGGAAACGACTGCTTTGTACAACCAGGTGTTGCTGAGCACTGAGGCCAGCTGATGGCTGAACTGTAAGCCTACGTTGTGCAGGAAGGGCTGTGGTATTGGCTGATATAATATCTACAGGACTGAGTGTGAACCCCAAACAGTGACCCCCCCATCACAGACCCTCATGTGTTTTAGGGTTTGATCTCAACAGCTCACACAACTTACCAGTAATTGAGAGATGGGTGTTCCCTTAACACTCTGGTGGGCAAAAGTGGGAGCTGCTTCAGGTCTGATCTGGCAGTCTCGGCACTAAAAGAAAAATCAGTTATCTTCAACTTGAACCATGAATCTATTAACTGAGTCCTCTCTAGTTATCCATCTATATTTTAAAGCTGGGAGAGACAAAAAACAACACAAAACTGACACTGTTGACATGCTATCATGGTCTAATTACTAACTCCGTAATACGTGAGAACATCCACATTTAGACATCTTTATGATCCTGCTCCAGACAGAGTGGATCATAAGGGTGATGTTTACACATGAATCTCAGCTCACAGTCTGATGTGTAGAGAACATTTCTCCACATGTCTGTGCTTTCACAGTGTGGTTTGAATTTCTATCTTAAGCCATGACAATAATAATTCATCTTTCAAAACTCAGAAAAAGGTGCAGGGTCAGGATATTGTTTTCATCTTTCTTATCTAAAGTATAAAGAGCAGGAGTCCTTGCCAAGACTAAACTTGTGCTTCACTCATGTCTTGCCAGACTTAATTTAAAATTCTGGCAAGACATGAATCTAAAAGCACATACAGGGCATTTAAATCATAGGAAACCTTTTAAGGAGCTTGGCAAGAAATAATTTCCAAAATATAAAAGCCATGTCATGCAGGTTCTCAACTGTAATTCACACCACAGTTATTCTATGTGCTCCAAGTAGACTACTATATTCATATAGTTCACCTTTACAGACTCGCAAATGACCAGCCCAGGACAGATGCAGCCGGCACAGTTGGTCTCATACACAAACTGTCATAAATGTTAAGTAGTTGTTATAATAAACCCGGAAGCTGTCCATGTTATCTGTAGATACACACAGTGTTGTTTGTCACTGTCAAGGTCTACGACAGCTAACTCGGAGCCCCTCCACCATAATGCAGGAGGGAGGACTGAGTCCACAATCTTTGCTGGGCACAAAGGGCTCTGGCTTGGCGGGCAGTCCACTGGAGACCTGAACAAAAGCCATTCACGAGCGCTTGGCAGGCTCTCCCTGTGTTGAAAAGTACTGTACGAGCCCCAGTGCTGTTAGAAAACAGCCCTTGGCCTCTGAGCGAGCACTCACATGTGCAGGTCAGACTGTACTTAATATAAACTATTAGAACATGCTCAGGTGTTGTACCAGATAAAACAATAACCTCGACATAACTAAATAAGTATTGATTTCAGTGCAATAGCCATTTGACCTTAAGTTGACTTTTATGAGCATCATCTTAAGCCCCTTCTAAAGAATAATGTAATTTAAGAGAAGCTGACATGGTGGGACAGATCCATAATGATCCAGTTAAGTGAACCAGCTTACTGAACAAAAACGAGGGTGAGCCACTCCAAGGGCACTCGAATCACTCTTCCCTGTAGCTACCTCTCCTAGGTTGACTGGGTTTTGCTGCCACGGCACTTCGGTGTGTGTTTGATGGCATACATTTAATGGGGAGCTGGGGCCTGGTGTTGTCGGGGTGATCTACTCTGCAGCCGCGCTGCCCTGTCAGCAATCTGGAATTCATTACTACATCTGTTATCTCCCCGCAGCCTGCAGCGTGGGGGCAATTCCTACAGCCTGTACAGCCCAGCGCAGGGAGAGATAATACTCATGTGTCAGCTATTCCACAGGGCTGAGATGTGGTGACTGTGGAGGGAGCACAATGAGAGAGCCTGTTGCTGTGAATGAACCACTAACTATAGGCTACACCTGCAAATAGAAGCGAGGACTAAAACTGTCTGCATGTTATATTGGTTCATGTGGGTACACGAGGATGATGACTGACATTGTGTTAATCAAAGCTGATTTAAAATTACCAGCAGTTAATGTACAGTGTCATAGACAATGTCTGTATCTCACTCTTGAAGTTGATTACTGTACGAGAAACAACCCTGCTCACTCACTCTTAATCAAAAACATCAATCAATTCTGTGATTTTCCACAATCCTTTTCATCAACCCTCAGAGAGCGGATCTAACTCTTGTTTACTAGTTGCATTCAGCTACGAATTACACCTGCAAGAGGTGAGAGCAAGAGCAATAATGTGTGAATCGGTGCAGCAACAACAACATGTAATGAAATACTGACACAGCAGGGGTAATTACAATGTGAAACCTGATGGTGCATTAATTCAAAGCACAGTAGGGGGTCGGCCCACACCACCACAATAACATGACTACAGTGAGTCCTCCTGACGCCAACTTGTCTACCATTGGACAGTGGGCCTGGCTCATCCCTCTTAAGGCAGTGAGCTGTAGGAGGAGGAGGAGGTCTCCCTAACTCCTCCACAGCTAATCTCACTGCTCCAGGGCCCTTTGCTGATACACTGCAGAGGACACACATTTATATTGTATGCTTTATGAGGGGATTTACCAGGCCTGCTCTCTCAAGAAATTAGAAATAAAAGGACACGGTGGAGAGGAATGAGAAACACTGCCACAGGACATTGGGGAGGTATCAGTACAATAACACTGTTAAATATTGGGGCAGTGCTATGTTAAAGTTAAGTAAAGAAGACAACTTTATTTGGTCGCTTCCTACACATTTCTCCAACAAAGCAAGTAATTTTTATTCCTATCTTTATTGTCAAATGGCACAGAACAAATGCTGCATGTTAACCATAATCAGAATGAGCTGGGGAAAGCAATCTGAGTGCAAATAAAGAAGACGACAGCCCGATTTGGACGTGCTCCCGTCCTCGCTGATCATACCAGATTTGTTGGCAGGTTGTCTTTTATTGTGCTTTCAGAGTCAGAACAAAGTACAGCCCATCCCCACACCCACATGAGCAGAAAGTTCAGACTGCACTTCAGGCTAACGCAGTTTTAAATCAAAACACAGAAGCACAAATCCCTGCTAAAGCTGCACTAAATAATAATAAGCATTCATCAGGTCAATCATGCCTGTAAATAGAGGGACAGTTAATGAGCACATGCAGCCAAGTTTGTTTTTTCCTTTTTTCCTTTGCAAGAGAACAAAGGCAATGGTTTGACAAGAGGTCAAACTGCATTTTCAGCATTGCATGTAACGCCATTCAGAGCAAACACACGCTATTCCTTACAGAGCACAAATCTTTGTGCTCACATAATGGACAGAGAGGCCTTTGGAGGCAAAGCGGCGGGTCAACACACAGGTTGTGCTGCTTCGACCGGCTCGGCCTCCCCCTCAGGCAGAGCCGTGTTTGCAGCTCTTCACCTCTATGGCTGGCAAAAACAACACCTTATCAGCAGGTCAGGCCTGAGAGCGCAGCAAAAACATTATCTCCACCAGTGAACAGATCATGGAGGTTTCGTTCAGCGTCCTACCAGCGTCAGACACAATGCCCACCTGCATTTACCTAGATTATTATTATTTTTACTAAGTGTGTTTGTGGGGACCTTTATTCACATTCATTCCCAGTAAAGAAGTGCTTTGATGAAGTCCTGAGTGCCCTCACTGGCTTTAAAGGAAGCGTGCATGGACAGTGAGCCAGCAGAGGTTTAGTTCAATGTCACAGGAGTAAGATCGGGGCAATTATTAACTGAAGAAAGTCCAGCATTAAATCAAATCTGAGCTGGTTGAACATTATCTCACCACACACAGCCATCATTCGCACCCTGACAAGCCAAACACACACACACACACACACACACTGTTTGCATCCAGCTGCACACACAGGCTTCATGGTGTGTGTGTGTGTGTGTGTTAATGCAGCACACACACACATTAGTGCATGTGGCTGTAGAAAACACACTTACATTTCTCTGCTTATGCATTGAAGGCTTCTTACCTTGTGTAGTCTCCTTTGGCCTCCTTAAAGAGAAAATACAGCAGTTAGCCAAATGTGCTCTTATTAGCTAGTTACCTGCATAATCAACACAGAAGGTGGGGTTAACTTAAATGTAATAATGAAATAATAATAAATAATATAAAAATATATAAATATATAGTAATAATAATGTAAATAAAGCCTGGTTTGGGGAGCAGGTAAAAACAGAAAATAAAGGCTCAGTTTGTTTAACAGCAGCTCGCCGTCTTTTCTCCTCTTTCACCGACATTTGTGAGCCCGCACACGCTGTCTTACCTGCAGGGCGAACGCGGCTAACTTGAAAACGTCCTCGCTCTGCACTTCGATGGTTTCCTGTGGTGAAAAAGGGTGAAATGAGCAGTTTTTCCTCAGAAACTCAGAAACTCGCGGACCGCAGTCCGTCCGACACTTGACCTGAACTCTTCCGTCCCGTACCGCGACCCACCGTCACCGGCCGGACCACTGCGGCAGAGGGGGGCACCGCTTCAAAGAGCCCCGGGATGCGAGTTTATCACCAACTAACAGCGCCGTTTTCACCGGGACACGTTTTATTCGCCATGAAACACACTCTGCCACACGGGAAGCTGCGCCGGAGGTCCTGCGAGAAGCGCGCCCCCCTCACTGAAGTGGTACGGTCCGAAAGCAGGTTCAACAGTCTCCGTCTCCCATAGCAACCAGCCCGCTGTCCCGCGAAAAAAACAAAACTGAGCGCTGCGTTCATTGCCGCTCGGCCTCAAGGACTTCACAGCGCTCTGTGGCGTTTACGTCCCACCAAACTTCACACACATCACTGTTATAAGATTATCTAGATCAGAGACTCTTAACTGTGTGCACTAATAGTTGTACACAAATTTTATCTTTTTAATTGTATATTATGTTACCGGATTGTTTGAAACACACAAAGTGAGTGACAGTAAACCCTGCTTAACATGTATTGCTATTATATTGATTTTAAAAGCTACACACAAATACAGACTATTGAATTAAATAATATCGCACTGCTTGCATGACAGTGAGACATTAACTTTGTGTAAAATTGTGATATTTCCAACTGTTTTGAAAGCAGCACTGCGGATACGTGTTTCTGACTTTAATAAGATGGAGCAGTGTGTGATGCTGCAGCATTTCTAAGAGTGATTACTGAGATAAATGTGAATAGAAGCATGCCATGGCTCAAATATGAGAGACATTTGTAAACAAATAAAATCCTGAAAACGCATAATAATTAGTATTGGGGAATGTCATACTTGTGCTGCTTTAGGTAGTTTTGTGGGTAAAATCAGTTTTTTGTGTCTATTAGCCGCCAAGAACGACAGAAATCAATATCTGGATTAAGCATCTCCTCAGTGTGCGATGATCTGGGACTGAATTTGCCAGATTTGATAGGAAGGGTACAAAAAAGAGAAATATTTGTTTTTGGAAAGTGGACACTTACGTTGAACACTAGAGATCTAGCGTTGAGGAAGAACAGCTCCACTGTCGTGTTCTCTTTCAAGAAGGTGATCTTCTCAATGTAAAACCTGCAAGGATTTTTTTAGGTCAGCAAGGTTCACTTGAAACAGGATGGCAGAGCACTGAGCCTCGTCATTATTCACAGACTTCATCACGTTTGTGGTCCATTGCTGCCGCCTGCTGGTCAGGACCAGCCGTGGAGGAAGCTCAGTGCACAGACCTGCTTCACTGCAGACCTCTGTTATCCATCAACACTGAGCCTGTCCTGATAAAGTGCAGCAGCATTTGACATTTGGAAAGCTTTCACAGCGAGAGCACACACCTCACGAGAAACTTGAGTTCCAAAGGCCCCGAAGTCTTGGCGAAGTCGTGATCAAGGACTTTACGATCCAGCTGGAGCCAGTTATTCTGGCCTCTGAGCAAGCATAAAAGAAATGAAATAAAATAAATCATATGTTGGAGAACCGCTATCACAATATTTTTCTCTTCTTTTTTTTTCCTCTCTAAGGGCTTCTGTAAACAAGCACTGGTTCTAAATCAACCAATCCCTTTAATTAAAATACAGGGCTATAAAACACACACAGGCTATGAGAGCATTGCATATTTAGTCTACGATCTGTTGGAAATCACAAGTGTACTTACGTGTCGTCTATGAAGCACAATCCAAAGTATTCTTTCTCCTTCAGGTTAAAGTGAGAGGCCACCAGATCTAACAGATCGCGGGACAGCAGCTTGGGCTGGAAAATTTCGATCAAAACACAGGAGTTAATTTTGTGCACTAACTCTAAAGTCATGTGCAAGAAACACAATGAGAAATCACAGATTAAACAGGCAAGAAGTAGGAGCAAAATAGGAACCACAGGAAAAATGAGGACTTCTTTGCTGTAATAAATTATACAAACTCTCACAGTTTCAGTGCATGAGCATGATCTTCAAAGTTACACAGCAAAATGTGTGACTGAGGAATCAAGCAGAAGGTGTCCTGTACCTGAACCAGCAGCTCCAGCTTCCTGCCATCCAGGAGGTGAACTTGGCACAGGCGGCCCTCCGTCATCTGCAGGAAGACAGATAACACAACACATGACAGTTCCTGCAAAAGCCCGCAGTCTCCACCTCCAGCAGGTGTCTCCACTCGTGTTTTAGCCCAGGGATAAACTGCTGCTGTCTCTCTCTCTCTCTCTCTCGAGCTGAACAGTGACTCACCTCGGTGTCGTGTTTGTCTTTGTGCTGAATGAATGAGTAAGAGGAGCCACTAGGCGAGCGTCCATATGGGACCCACGCTCCAAAACATCAAAGCTATTGCAAGTCATCATCCTTACATGTTTAAAGTGTAAAAAAGAGCCGTAAATCCAGTGTTTATCAGTGTACCATGAATCATTCAGAGATTCTGGGATTCTTTTTGCCGTTAACACACTATTGTCTTTTTCTCCCACATATCCTTCCTCTGCAATAACACCGGTCTGATGAAAATCCCCAGTATGTCAACATCCCACATTTTCCTCTGCTCTTAAGAAACAAAACTGAAAGACAATGAAGCGCTGGTGCAAAGTTTAATTGAATTCCCACTGTATTGTTTAAGATGAATGGTTTTAAGATTCATTCTGTTGTAGTTAGCAGAACAGCCTTTCAGAGCACGATAAGGTAGAAATATTACTGTGAACACTGAGTGCAAAGCTGTTACCGACATTTAAACTCAGATTCTGATATTTTAAAATATTTTTAATTCCTTAGTTGTGATCACATGGTGTATGTATGTAATCTGTTGCTGTTAATGTAATGTAATCTCAATAATCCTGCATTTCAAATGATGTAGGACATTAACTTTTCTTATGTTAAAGGAATAATTCAACATTTTGGACATACTGTGTTTTCTTAGTGAGAAGAAGCTGAACAGATTGAAAACATATGAATGTGTGATATAAATATACTGCACGTTATCACACTGACACAGTAAGATCCATTACACATTAAGGTCTGTGCTATCTAAAGCTTGCTAACATTAGCTAATATTTGCCACCATAAGATACTGGTCTTTAGCTGTAAAAAAAACTCATTCAGAGAGCCCTTTGTTGCTTATGAAATCAGCTTCTCAATTGTGTTGCTTCTTCTTTCAAACCCTAAGCCCACAGCTTGAGGCCATTTTACCAAATCACTGGCTATGGTTCACCAACCTATCATATGGGTAAAGACAAGGTCACGGTCTGCATAAACAGAGCTTATACGATGGAATAAATTCACATAATTAAAGGCACTATGTGAATTTTAAACCATGTAGTGTCAGTATCAAATAGAGGGTGGTGGAAGAAAGCAGTATGCTTCAGTCATCAAATATTCTCAGAACGAAGCAGCTGTATGATCCAACTGAATTCAATACTTCAAGAAATTAAATAGTTATTTAGAAGTTGGAGAAGAAGTACAGGATATAAAAAAGGTCTTGCTCTATCGCAGTGCGAACCATCTGTATTATCTCCATATTACAGTATCTGCAGCATTTTACTGCAGTTTGATCTCAGTAACACTTACATGGCAGGACTGTGCATGTCTGCTGTTGACTGGGAATGTATTTCTGTGACGTTCAGTAAAAGACATGTGGGACCCAACATGTGGGATCTGTGGTGGAAAGTGAGGGTCATGTTGATGTCCTGCATGTCTGCAGAGCGTGAAGACGCCTTCTAGGCTGGTGTTAAACGCCAGTGCACCAGGCCTTATTGTTTCCACACCACAACAGAGCTGTCATTTCAGTGCACTACTTTTCCACTTTGCAGTTTTTCAACGCCCGAAACTTCAGAGAGATTTATGGTTCTGCGGCTACTTTTCAACAAAAGGTTTCATTTGCAGACACGTTGACTTGCTGCTATGCTAATGTTAAATTTCAGCACCGTGCTCACTCTGTCTTTTGTCCAGAAAATAAGAAAAAATATAAAACCACTGAGGCAAACCCCAGTGGAAATCACACCTTTCATTAATTTGTCATGATAGGGAAATCTTTGTGGCTGTTAATTACACATGTTCCTCAGTTTAATCTGGGATTAATCACTATGGTAACCCCTTCATGAGGGGCCTGTCCTGTCCAGGGCACAATCCTTTTAAGAGGCTGCTATCAATGCTGCATTGTTGCAGGGCAGTGACATCAAAATATGGAGAAACAGACAAAGGCCTTCAGTTAACAGACTGATTTCAAGCTCGCAACCAGCCACTGAATTTTAGCCTCACCTTTGCAAATCTGTGCATGTTTCTGCAAATCCAAGTCTTTTCTACTCATCTTAGTGCTCCACCACCTCTAATCAAATTAAAAAAACATGACATTTATTCATGCAACATTCCCATAGTGTACCCTTTGACGTGGATTTACTACAGAATATTCAAAATTGCATTAACACAGCAGCGCTGGCAAAGCTGCAGGAAAATATGATCTTTTCTCTCTCAAAGGCAGACAGAGATCACGGCCTCAGTTCAGCTGAGAGGACGTGAGCCTCAGAGCGAGTTCCCCCATGATAAAAAAAGAGAGGTCACGGCTGTGTCGGGGAGGTCACCCCCCTGAAGCCCTGTCATTATGGACAGACAGCCCCGATGGTGTTCCCTTCACATGACTCCCAGCCACACTGACCTGCTAAGTGCCTCTGCAGCAGCCCCCCCCCCCCCACAGCTGCAAACACATCTGCAAACACTTCAGCCGTTAGCCAGAAGTGACCAGAAGCTGGGTGACTGGACAGAACTTGTATACTGAATATTTCCATTCTGTGCTACTTTATATTTCATTTCAGAACACTCCATTTATTTAACATCTGTAGTACCAAGTTACTCTTCAGATTAAGTTTTCAGATTAAGAAAATGCATGACTGGAAATAAGGCACACTTTTATAGATTTTATAGATAAACATTAATTGCAAATGGAAACAATACTAATATAGTGCTCACATGGAAATGCATCTTTTAAGATGATCCAACATTAATTTAACATAGATGGAGCCAATCTACATAATGAATACTTTTCATTTTGATTCCAATTTTGTTGCCATTTCCTTTGTACCGATACTTCAGTGACTCTAGTAATGTTTTTAATTGTAACGGAGTATAAAGAGTAGATTTTACAGAGTAGTCCTGTTACTTCTACTCAGGTAAATGCTCTAGATAACTCCTCCACCGCTTTGTTTGTAATTCTGAAGGGAAAAAGTATTAGTGAGAAACTTGGTTTAAAAATTGTTTTGTGTGTGTTTGCACCAAAAGCAAAATAAATAAATAAAGGAGGGATCTGACAACTTTTAAGTTTACACTGTGGGCAGCCAAGTAAGATGCTTTCACCACACAGACAGTGTTCAGGTGTTCCCGCAACAATGCATTTCAAAGACGTCTTTGAAAGTCCTCCTCTTCAGCCAGACAGTGAGATCAAACGGCCGGTCATGCTGCTTTCTAATGACTGCCACATGTGCTGGGAGAGAGCCCCTCGTTAAAAATCAGGCTTCGTGGCTCACCAAGAGGCCGCCTGTGCCTCCTCACATTCACACAAATAAACACATGCATACACTAATGAGCCAGATGAGAAAAGTACTGACTCACATCAGGAAAACTGAGGGGAGATTATAGGTAATACAAGCCATAAAAACTTCTATGGGTAATCAAAGAAATCCATCTGGCACTCAGTGATTAATCCCATAAGTCATCAATACAAGCTTAGTCCTTTTTTTAGAGAAATCATTTATGCTGCCATACCTGGTAGCATTTTCCAATCCTGAACCAGGCTTCTAGGAAGCGTCTGCATGGCATCAGCCCACGGCTGTACCACCTCCTCAGGGTCTGATGTGCCAGGCTCCAGACGAACTGACTGCCCGACGCCACCAGGTCCTCCATCCCTTGTATGATGCGCACAGCCATGGTTAGCTGCCTTTTCTCCCTGACGGCCACCTTCCGCCTCTGCTGATGACACCCCTCCGTTTTTCAGGAGGAGAGATGATCTGCAGACCACTTTGTTTTGCTTCAGAGCAACAAGCTGAAAGGGGCACCAACACTGCAGCCCGCATAAACACACACATATACACACACTCGGTCTACTGTGTCTCCCCAGCTGATGTAATGTCAGTGAGAGTCGGCGCTCTGGAGAGGCTGGAGCGGAGCGGTGTGCCTCAGGCTTGGTCCTGGGCCCCGGTCCAAAACACTGCCTCATAGAGTGCAGGGGAGGGCAGGACAGAACCACGATGCGATGGCCTGCTGCAGAGGCTCCGTCTCCCCTCCACATAAACACTCGTATACAAACACAACGTACACGGAAACAAACCCCAGCTGGACACTTAGCCTCTACAGTGATACGAATACTTTCCTCGGTGACTCACAGAAACATAATGGTGAGAAGGTTTTGCTCATCCAATCGGCAATTTTTTTCCTTTTCTCTGAAACAGAGATCATAACACAAAGTCTCACCAAAATGTAGCCCCTTTTTAATTTTGCGAAGCTAAGCCAAGTGACATCATCTTTTATTTTACTCTTTGATTTCAGTGTGTACTTCAATTTCATTGTCTGAAAGAGGGTGTGGGAAGGTTCTGCCACTTTGTCTGGGATGTGGGAGCAATTTCCTGAGGAGACCAGACATCTCCACCCATTATATTCTACAGGAACACTAAAAATAATTGGTCCTGTTTGGATCAGCAGGGATGGTGGAACTGACGGGGCAAAACTAAAAGTGAAACTGCAGGGAGAAGAAACATTTAGGAGACGCTTTGATATAAAAATGTAGGGGAGATGCGCTTGTGACCAGACGTACCAGACGTCTTCCTTTGTGCAACTGCATTTAATCAGAGAGTGAGGCACACGAGCCTGCACACCTGACAGAGATAAACAGGGAACACTGAGGAGAGTAACAGAAGAAAAGGAGGAGATGGAACAGCTCTGAATGGCAACGCACTGCACTTCATCTGGAAACAATATCCTGCTGTTTGTTTATGTGACTCCAGTTTCCAAGAATGCTGGAGAAGTGTCCACAGTCTACATGCTGCAGTTTCATTGGACACCATCAGCACGATTGTCTCTAAGCAGTGACTTCTACATCTGCAGTAATAACACAGAAGAAAGATGCAGAGAAGCAGACCGGTTATTTCCCCCAAAACCTGGCAAGGAAATTAAATGAGTGATGTTTTCTGCCTCATCAACTATTACTACTATAATGTAGCTGTGAAGCTGCTCAGTTCTAGCATCCTCCACATGCACTCAGTCACCCTCCGCTACACAAACAAATAATAAACAAAATGTTAACGCCCGTCATGACCAATCGTGCGACTAATAGCTTCAGTGCATGCAGTAAGTGTAAATCCACTCCGAAGCAGACATGCTGGAGATGAACACATCAGTTACTGGCTTTACTTTAAAAAAAGGGAAAATTCACAAAGAAGAATAGCAATGTTCATCTCCATCAAGGCATTTTGTGCAATATCTGTGATTGTTTTGTTTGTTAAGAGATTGATACCTTTCTCCTGTCACCGAAAATGAGGCGAGGAGACAGTTAGCTTAGCATACTAGAAAAAATGGAAAACAGCCAGATTGTCCAGAGTAAAAAATGCAGCTTAGTTATCTTGCACAATAGGTTCTGCACATAAACTCTTCTGCATATAACCCCTCTAAAACTAGTGTAAACAGACTTCACACAGCTCGAGTCTGAAATGTTTGTGCTCACAGTGTACAGACTGATGAGTGGACGTAAGCATGAAAAACCCAGTGACAGTTCCAACTAAGCTTACTGAAGACAGCAGCGTCCTCAACAGTGTTGACAAAAAGAAAGACAGCATTACTCTGCACAATCCTACAATAAACAGAAAGCAAGAAAATATGGAGCTGCAGATGGAGGATTCTTCAGTTTTATATCACAGCTATATCAAGACTACAGTTTTTGCCAAAATGTGTAATATTTCTCCAGTAATGTTACAACAGGCAAGACCGATACAGAGCTAAAATCAGGTTTAATCTGTAAAGCGTCTGCACGTCAGTTTGTCATCTTTCTGACAGAGAATAGCTATTTCCCCATCCCCAGTCCTCGTGCTGAGCTTATTTAACACTCTGCCGGCATCATACTAAGCAAACAGATGTGAGATACCAATCTCCTCTCTAAGTCTCCGTAAGAAAGCGAATAAGCCTGTTATCCAAAATGATTCCTTTAAAACTATGGAAAATGAATCCCAAGGCATCTACGATAGTTAGTAATTCTCCTGACATCCTCTTTCTTTCAAATACAATAGATATTCTAAGCTACTTAACATACACTGGCGGCTATTTGGGAGAAATTCCCAGCATAAGAATAATAATGTACTGACATGAAGCAGAAAAAATGCTGGTAGAGCAAATGTGCTGTTAGACGTCTTGACTCCTCTCCTGTCATTTAAAGTCTTTTTGGATTTTAGAAACGTCCTTACACGATTAAATGCTACTGATGCTGTGTTGATGCAAGATTAACCATTAGAGGCCCATTTTGAAGGTACAGATGCACCATAACCAGCTGACCGTGATGACCACGAACAGATGTGCGAGGCCACAGCTGCCTGAGGCGACAACAGGCGAGACAGCCAAACATATGGTGGACACAAGCTGCTCATCACACACATGATCACCACGTGTGTTAGGCAGAGCAGCGTGCTCTGGTCCACATAACATTAATACATACAGGCTTTCTGATTATGTGGCAGCACATATTTCTGAGTTGGGCTCACACACAGTCATGAAAACAAACCTGTAAAAATATCTGACCACATCCCATTTTCACACTGAGATATGTGCAATACCCTTCAGTCAAAAGTAAGTATAAGAAAATACATTAAATAAGTTAAAATGTAGTGTGCAGTGCAGTCAGACTAGAGGACAATACAAGGACTGGTTATATTTCAATGTAAGGGCATGCAGGTATTGTTTCTGGAGCCACACACACCTCTCATGAACACACACACACGCCAAATGCCTGCAGGCAGCAGATAATCCCAGTTGATTTTCAAGCTCTATACTGGAGTTTCAACGAGGTGAAGATGTAAGAAGGGGCAGCGACCGCAGCTAAAATCAATCTGTGGGAGTCGACACTCAGAGAGGGCCCCCCAGGGGAAACTGGGAATTAACTGTCTGTGTTAACACGGAGAGTTGTGCAATAAGCAGTCTGTCGGATCCTCAAGTTGTCTGTCTGCATGCGTCCATGTCTCAGTGCTTCCTTAGATAGAAAACATATCTCTCATTATCATGCATACCTTCTCATTAAATGCTCTTTACTGATTTTCTGGCCACTTCATGGCAATGGACCAATACCACATTTGTAGATTATAAGCTTAAAGTTGACATGGCGAAGAGTTTAGCTAACCTTTGCCTGTTTACACGTAAGCATTCATTTGGAGATGTGTTTCTATCCACTTGACAAATCCAACATTCACTCTCATAGATTCTCCACAGTGTTCACTAGCTGGTGGCAAACTCTGTCTGTCCAACAGTCTTAATGAGAGTCGCTCCAGAGAACCACAACAGTAAAAAAAAACGAATCCAGAGGACAGACAGTGTCATTACTGACGAGGCTGCTAAAACTTCATTGTGGGGGTGAGGCTGAATCCATGCAGTAACTATGCTTTAAACCATGAAAAAACAATGAGCTGAAAGATGCTAAATGTCTCATGAAGGATAACCAGCTCACCCTGATAACTACAAACTGAGACAAACTGTGTCAAGTGATGTTTGATGTGGGTTTGTCACTATGAACAGCCACTATCACACCACACAAGGTCCCTTGATCCATTGTTTTTATTGAAATATTCATTGTTGCAGCTTTACTATTTGTGTATTTAATGACCTCAAAATTATGTCATGGCATCTTTGTCTCTTTAACCTGAAATGCTAAACTCTGAAGGAGTGATATCTCTTCACAAGCACCATCCATCACCGACGTAACTTCCCCCGACTCCCCCCATCTCCCGCCTGGCACCACGGCTGTAAGCGCCATGACCTCACAGCCGGCCCGTCATCCTCTCTTATGTCACTCTAGTGTCACTACAGTCCTCTGCACAAGTCATGTGCTGCACACACGACTGTGCTCACTTAAAGGATCTTTCTTTTCAAGCTGTTGTCACACTTCCACCCCCCTCAGATGGAGCACAATCAATTGTTGTGGAAGTGCAGCCTGCTGACATACAGGCTGCAATGCCCCTTTAGAGCCAGCAGATGGGGAAATCGGTCTCACAACCCTCGGGGACAAAAGAGGGAAATACATTTAGTGCTGGAAATTGTTTGATGAAACGATGCTGTCTGGAGGGGTTTCCTAATATCTTTATGCCAATGTCATGCCCTTCCCCCTAATATATGGGCCTCATTTCACTTGTGATGCCTGGATTGAAAGTTTAATAAGAAAACAGACAGTCAGACTGTGACAATTTAGCGCACCGCTCCATTCAGTCCCAGACGTTCAGTATTAATAGGCCTGAATCTGTAGAGAATACAAGGCGGGGCATGACAGGGGCAGCCGCACTGCCAAGATCATCAAAGTTCTCTATCCCTGGGCAAATTTCAACATGGTATGGCAATTACCATGTACAGTAAGTGGTAGATTAATTATCTAAAAGGGGAAGGGCTCCAAGTGAGTGTTACCGAGCCTGAGCAGGGCAGGGAAACAGCTGTCACCCACACGGGCCTGCAGCTGACGAGCAATGCCACATACTGAGACTGCAGCTGACGCGCTGAATGGAAGATATTCTGTGCAGTACGCAGGACACACTCCTTACAACACACACACACACACAGGCAGGGTTGTTCACTCCCAGCTATAATATCTTTACCTCAGAGGACCCTGCCTGCACGCATGTCAGGCTATCAGGCTGTCACTTAGGGTTAGAGATGGAGCAGGTGGACGCAGCTGTCAGAAATCATGGCACTCGATAGGAGGATGATTTGTAGTCATACATCATACATGAATAGATTAAGTTCATAAAACATGAAAGAGGGTCATGCATAGAACATGTCCCTCCGCTTGACGGGCTTTGCTCGCGTGTAAAACATCCAGGAGATAAAATGTCAGGCCCTCTGCCTGCTTTTTGTTGTTATTTATTTCTCCATTCTTGACAGCATTAAATCAACACAAAGGGAACTGCACATTTAAAACACATCTACCCCACAGCCATCAGATGTGACAGCCGTGCCACTGAGGGAGTGGCTGCCATTATACGTCTTGACAGAGACTGTCACTGTACGTGTTTAAAAAAACACAAGACATCTTAATTACAGCCAATTAACACCATGTGATAAAGCTCCACTTGGCAAATGAATGGCGAGACAGAAAGGCTTTCTGTGTGTGTATAGGCGGTACAGTCAGGCCCAGCTTTGTGTGGCCAGGCAGGGGGGGGGGAAGAAAGGAAGGCAGGGAAACCGGCTTCAGGCTGCCACCATCCACCTACCGGCTTGGCGGTTACGTCTGGGGATTAGGAGCCTGCTTCTCTTGGCACGCTGGGGGCTCGCTGGGGGCCACAGGCCGTGACAAACCGTGTGCGTGTATAAACCAGATGCTATGAGGAGGAGGAGGTCAGGGCAAGAGAAGCGTGGGGGGGGGGGCACAGGCCGCGGTGTCAGCCTGCAGCCCTGCACTGTCTGCTGTGACAAAACCTTCCCCGAGGGACTGCGTGCCCGGATCTGCCCAGACATTTCTGAGAGGGAACATAAAGAGCCTGTGTCATTAGTTTTCAATATCATAGCCAAGTGATGGAAAATATGAATGGTCACTGTGGACACCACCACAGGCGTCCAAATGAAACAAAGAGAAAGCAAGAGAGATGGAGGGGGAGGGGAGGAGACACCGTCAGTGAGGGGCTGTAATGAGCCTTCAGGCAAAGGAAGGGAGGGGGGGCGGGTGTTATTGCAGGAAGACAAAATAGATAAATGTGATCAGTGTTTAAGGTCCTCATCTGTAGTAAGAGACATATAAAATGCATCCGTCATGCGACAGTTCACTCACAGTTCACCGTGACCAACATGAGGATGTCTTCGCCTGTGCTGGGGAGTACTCTGTAAGTACATAACAGTTACAAGCTTTGTCGGATCAACGTAAACAAATTAAAACCATCATCTGTTCAATTTCCATCCATAATTGTGAATGATGCCCGAGGGAGAGAGGCAAAACCAGGAAAAGGTCCCAGTTCATATTAAGCTTCTTAATACACCAGCTAAAGAGCCACAGACGGAGTCCAGGACTGAAGCACACGTTTCACAGCTTTATTCTTCACAGCGTTCATAATCTCTGTTATTATTATTATTATATTATCTCTGCTTACCGTGCACTAAACAGCTTTCCCACACAGGTCATGCGTCACTCCTGTACGGGCTCTTGGTAATCTGACACCGATAATAAATATCAGATAATATCAATATTAGCCTGGTTTAATCTGACACCAGAAATTGTGCCTCTAACATGTTGAGTCGAACCCCCCCAGCAAGGGTTTCTAGCACCCTTCAATCAAACCAGCACATTTACATACTGTAGAGACACACTGCGTCTGTATCGGGACCCATTTTGCAGCTGCAATCTGCAATTAGCGGCAGTTCTGGTAGTTGATATCTGACTGTAGATGATGTACAGTAATGAGACCCTCTGGCTTATCACTCCCTATCTAATTTACTAAGTAGATAATCAGATCGGTTGCATGGTCTTGGCATGGCAGACAGCACATGTCTGAGAAATCACAGCGGATCCAGATACTGTGTGTGAAAAGTGCACTCCCTGAGCCGGTGTCCTGAACAGACACGCTGCAGAACGTGTGGGCAATCACTTTGAAACACGACGTGTAAAAGCTGTCACCACTGACCACCAATATGGCAGAAAATCTCTATTTTAGTCCCACTGTGTGAATACAAAAAGCTGTTCCAGCTCGGTCAGAGTGGTTTCAAGAGGTGCCGTGATTTGAAGGCAGGGGGAGTTCACGGGGAGTCAAACGGGGATTTATAAGTAGGTAGAGCTTGTAGAACAAAGAGCCTGAAAACAGGGCATCTGTTCCTGCTGTGCTGCAGCCAGAATGTCTCACTGGAAACCTTTACTGTTACTGAGCCATCGCATATTCTGAAAAAGCTGCTACACGGCAGATGGAAAATATGTCTTATCTATCACTTAACAATATCTTTTTGATTAGACAACATACCACAAGTGGGCAAATTATGTTTTTAACTCTACAAATATCAACAGAAGAACTGTCGAGGAGCAGAAAAACTGGACGCCACTGGAAAAAGTCTGGAGAAGCAGCAATCAGCATTCATATATTTACAACGTCTTAAATGACTATTTGTAATGTGAAAATGTTGCTGACTGAAATATCCGACTGAAATATTTTAGCCCGTCTCCCAGTTCATCAGTCATCTGGGTTGTTAAATAAATTACAGGGAGGAATTCAAAGGGCGTGTCACATGTCAACCACTGTGAAAAAACCTGCACTGCTCTGATGGCTTTATATCAGTTTTTTTTTTTTGGATTAACCAGGCATAAGGATACTGCCCATCATTATTTATCATAGCCAATAGTCAAAAAAGATATATATTCCATTTACAGTGATATTCAATTTATAAACACAGCAAATCCCCATATGTCAGGGGCTGAAATCATTAATCAGGTCTAATTTTCAATTACTCTTCTTGTCACTAGTTGTTTCAGCTCTACCAAACAGTGAACATTTCCAAACCCTCTCTGCTGTGTATTTGTACGCTGACACCACCAGTCATTTTCCCTGACCCTAACCAGACACTGCCTTCCCCTGGGGACACAGTATTATCTTTCCTCGCTGTGTGCTTGACACCTGTTATAACTCTGCCCTGCACGCCGCCTCCCTCTCAGCTGCCTGTCAGTCCACAGTATCAGCAAACCCCGCTGACATCATTTCTGCCAGCTCTGTGGCTGTGGCTAAAAGGGGCCGATGCTGCTGACGGACACCTTAAGTTGTTGTGTTCAGGAAGGTAAACGTGATCCAACCCAGCTAAACGAGATGTGTGCTGCAGTTACAGGACAAGGTACAGTAGGTGAAAGGGGAGCCACATGTCCTGTGTGTTTCAAAAGGAGGCGACCAAGCCTCTTAGCGGCACAATGCAACTTTGAAAAGACCCCCAGATCAAAGACAGCTCTTCCTATTGAATTAATAACATGTTTCCTCGTCATTGTACCAACACACACCCACGTTTTCCATCACGCTGCAGCCTGCGTCCCTGTCACAGAGCTAAGAGCGGCCCATCTCAGTGGACCAGCGGGGGCTCGGTTTCGGTCCATGGGGCAGGTGATAATGACTTCCCTCCCCTCCCTGCTGCCCCTCCCCCTCCTCCTCTTCATCATCATCCCCGGCTGCAGCGGTGAAGGTGACTGCAGCTGGATGATTTCTGTCTTTCGAAACTGCAGGGGATGTGAGTCAGGGATCTTGTGTGTGTGTGTGTGTGTGTGTGTGTGTGTGTGTATCGGCCTCGGTGGGGGTGTTGGTTTCCATTATTAACCCACTAAAAACCATGCTGGCTCACATGACACTCCATTAATGATGAAGGCTAAGCTCTAGCCTATACAGCCCTTATTCCTATTGTCTAACACACCTCGGCCTAATGACACCTGCACAGCAAATCCACCGGCAACACCTCCCAAACAGAATCCACTCATTGAGGCAAGGTTTGCCTCAATGAGAGAGAAACTCAACAGGAAATTACTTTGTGGGGGGTTGTGAGACTCAGAGCATCGCATATGCACACAAGTCTCCAGCGGTCCTCCTTACCAGGCTCCATCCCCTCTGGCACCAAACGTGTGAAACGCTCACATGGGGTTTTTTATGCGTTGAGCACTATCGATCACTGCGGATCCAAGGCTGTGGGGTACGTCTGCTGTACGAGCACGGTTGAGTTTTTTTTTCCAGACTCGACATCGTGTACTTCTCTGTTTGCGCCTGAGAGGGTAATAATAGCAGCTCGGGCCCCCTCCTCCTTTAACTTACACACACTCTCGCAGTGGAGGGAGTCTCATCGTGGTCATTACCGCTCAGGCTTTCACACATCCACTCAACATCATCACCGCACAGCTCTCCTGGTGTGAGTGTGTGTGTGTGTGAGAGAGAGAGCATGTGATCTGTGTGTAGTGTGTGTTTAAGAGGAAAATAGGAAGAAATGGAGAGCAATCACAAGAGAGCGATGGATGGATGGATGGATGGATGGAGAGAGGCACACAAGCAGCGTAATTGCAGGGAAGAACCCCCCCACTCACCACCACCTCATTGCAAAACCTCGTAGCCAAGCCAACAGCAGCACAGACGGGGGTGGGGGGGTGATGTGGGGGAGGTGGTAGAGTGCCTTGCTTTGTTGTTATTTTCATTTTCTCTGCCTCACAGCAATTACATCCCAGTCTGAGAGACACATGAGGAAGGGGGGGGGGAGCACAAACAAAAAGAGGGATGCTCTGCTCTGCAGGGTAAAGCTGAACAGATCTGCTGAGTTCAAGGCTGCAACCACTGCCGCAGGTTGTGTGTGAACCCAGCAGGAGACGGTGCTCCGGCGGCCGGGATCTGGAAGCAGATCTCCATCACACCTGCACAGCTGCTGTGTTTTGAGTCTGGATGGCTGAGAGTTTGGCAACTTGGTGGGTGGAAATGCAAGATTTGAAAATTATTTAAAAATCCAGTACAAGGTCTTACAAATAGTCCGTCTGCATCTTAAAGCAGAAGTGTGTATGCCTGCTTATGTGTGTGCGTGTTTACGGCCCGACATGGAGCAAAAGATGTGCTGACACAGTAAGTGACAGGCCATGATTATTTGTACATATGCAGATAAACTGATGCACTCTTTCAGATGTTCCAGGGTGTTGCGCTCAAATTTGTTTGCTCCAAAGATAATAAAAGTGGTGGAATGAAAAAGACTTGCAGAGAAGTTCAATTTAAGATTTTTCAAAATGTCCCGCACATCTGGCCTATCGCTGGGTGTAGCAGACACTTTTCTCAATCCCCAAGTTGGAAAGTTGTGGAGGGAGGCTTTCAGACTTCAGCAGAAACGTACTGGGAGACTTCAGGCATACACACACACACAAACACACACACACAATCACACACACCTCCGACACTGACAAACACCTCTATCTCTGTGCAGCACTATGAATGTCTTCATGGAGCGACTCCACCTTTGTGTCTTGAGTGACTACAAACATTTCTGTTTTCAGGAATTGTACAAACTTCAACTGCAAATATGCAACTCAGTGGGATCTTTCTCTGAGGTCATTTCATCTGTCTGTCTGAAAAGCTGAAAGTTGTTCTGACATAAATGAGTTTTTGAATCCTGTCTGATTGTTATCAATTGGAATAACATTTAATCTGTACTTCTCAATTATTTCTGTAACCCTGTCACCCAGAAAAAACATTTATACACAGCTCATTTGTGTTGTCCATTTGGTGGTGGAAAACATAATCGCTGTCTGGAGTTTGATCTCTGGCAACAATTAACTTGAGTCACAGAGGTGGTAGGTGGTTTGAGAGGATGCTAGCTGCTCAAAGGTCCTTGATACTGAAACTCCCATTCAGAGACTACCAGAGGTTAGTTCTGGGCAAAAAAAGCACTGTTTTAAGGGAAAATGTATGGCAATGTCTGGCTTCTGATTCAATATTTGTTAAAAATGATTCAAGCCGTCCTGTTTTGTGGCTCAAGTCACTGTAGACTTTGTTTCTGTATGAAGATCATGATTATTCCCAAACCTTTACCAATTGCTGCCAGTGCCTAAACATAACCAAAATAAAGGATGTTGCTGTTGTCACTAAAATGTACTGCAAATGTAGATGTTTTGGCACATAGCAAATGAAACAGGTTGTCACTGGTCATTTCGCTGATATGTTCATTATCAACAGGCATGTTCACTGTCTTAGACATCCTCATTATGTTGATATGTGGACTTTCAGTTTGCGTTACCTTTCGTTAGATAACGATGCGTTGGATTAGAGAGACACGGTTAGATATGTGTTATCCATCATCTTCTTTCTTCCAATGTTCTCCAATCTTACAAAATAAGACATCTTTTGATATAGACATAGTGCAAGATCACTTGAAAATATTGGATTATTCTCAGCTTTAACATATCTGATTGATTTTAACTTAAATAAGACAACTTTTTTAGTTTTGAATGCTCTGTAATGTTCTGGCAACAATTAATTCAGTTCAATTAAATTCACAGAATCGTGTTCCTTAGCTATTAAAGCTTGTTATAACCGTGTTGCTGTCTTTCATTTAACAGTTGTGTTCACGATGGGTAAGTGATGCTCCCTCCTGTTTCACTCTGCTCATATAGGTTGTTGTGCTGGTGAAAACCTCGCACTGCTGGAACTGTGATTAATTTCCCACTAACATTCCCTCGGGACAGGGAGCTTTTACTCTGAAGTGCCCGGGTCAATAGCCACTGATACACATGGGTAACCTATAAATCCATCCTGGTGTCCTCTTTTTAAATAATTCATAAGGAGGTGGGTTTGAGCGCTGCATTTTGAGGGGAACTTGCCAACAAACTGCTCCACGCGTGTGTCCTTAAACAGATTGGAGCTTATTTTAATGCAGTCTCTTTCATCTAAATGATATGGAAACCAGCTCCCAGAGGAATTACCAACCAGCTGAGAGCCACTCTCCCGGGCTGACACTGGTGTTTTCTGCTCTATTCTGAGGGGAAATAAACACACAAACCAACCCTGAACGTCATTATTCACTCCAGCCACACATAAAAAGGACCAAATCCCAACAACAGACTGTATTTATTTTTGTCTCAAAAACGTCTTTGCACATGGTAATTCTTCTACACGAGAACTGTAAATTGTGAAACACACAATGAGGCAATGTTTCACAGTGTGTGTTTTGCACGTGACAGTAAGGGCCAGACTCTTTGTTTTACTCAGGATGTCCTGTCCGAGGGGACAAAGCAGACATGAAACAAGGAAAGAGATGCAGCGTCTGTAGACTGCTGAGCTGGTCGACAGCCAATGAGGAACAGATTCCTGTTGACACAACTTTCGGTGTGAGCCAATGTTTGCAGGGGCTTTGTCGAGGAGGGCACTGAGCATGGGGGAAATTTACAGCAAACACAGGAGCACAGAGACATTTGTGACCAGACCTTTTGGGCCAAATGATTTTACTCTTCACTCAGATGTCCCCTCTGGACCGGGCATCTGAATTGATTTCCTCTGCTAAGTCTATAGATTACTGTTGACCCACAAACACATGAACTAAAAACACTCCAGAGCCTGACCCTGAATTAGGCCTCCAGCGAAAAGCCTGCTTATTGCACATTAGTGCCAATCCACAACATCTACGTCTGTTTTCCAATTGTGACAGCAGCTTAGCACCCGCTGATCTGCACTTTTTACCGTAAACTTACATATCGTCTGTCAGTCCAAGAGGATTATGGATTTCAAATCAAAGTGAAACTATACAACTTCTGAGGGGAGAAACACGTCTTACAAATGAATAATTTACAACACAGAGATTCTGCGGCCACATCTTCATTAACTCTAGTGAGACTTGTAGTTTGTGGTGGTTAATGACAGAAAAGTTCAGCTTTTGCTGCCTAACACACACTGCTGATTGAGTTGATCGACTTTATGAGTCTTTCCCACTTGTGCAGCTGTTATAAAATCATTTGATTGAGTGTTTTTGCTGTTTGTTTAACAGCAGCTCAGCTTTTTGTCCTGGCTGCTGTTCAGACTCGCTGCCACTTCGTACTTCAAATGAAGTTCAGTTCACCTGTCACACACATCATGTGCTCTCACCTGTTACATGGCTTGCTTTGATCAGGAGTTTGGGCTTTCTGAGCAGGAGGAAATGTGCCATCAGAACCGGTCTGGCAGGAACTTCTTTTAGGTGTTGAATTGTGTGAACCAGCACGACCACAGTATCACATGGCCAACGACAAACACTCTCATTCAGATCTCTGGGCGGAGTGAAGGTGTGTGGGAACAGAGAAAATGCTGATGGTCGGCTTTTAACGCTAAACGGGAGAGGTGGGAACACATCGTCAGCTCAGGTCACACTCATCAGGAGTTTGTTTACCTTTTCAAGCGGCGCCTTGTACGGACAAGGTTTTTTCTGGAGCCCTGGTTGGAGCAGCAGCACAGGAATATTCTGTGCCGGTTTATACTGCGGCTTTACTGAATCAGAAGCGCTGACCCCATTAAAAGCAACTGAACATCCCAGAATAAAGTCAACACAAAGCAGCGCTGCCTTTGCAGTTTGTCTGTGAGTGTGTGTCAGAAAGAGATAAAGAGAAAGAGAGAGAGAGGGCACATGTTGCTCTCATAAGGCACAAATTCAACAGACCCCAGTGAGCCTTTGTTGTGTGCCACTCACACCTCATGTCACCGGGTTTCCTCCTGCTGACCTGCTGAGAGCCCGCCTGACAGAGAGCTGCTGGGCTTTGTTTTCTCTGTTTGAATTGTGTTTATTTCTGCCTTAAAGTCTCCAACTTGTGTGTGTGTGTGTGTGTTTTAAACCAGCCCCAGAAACACACACTTTTATTTTCTGGTTCTGAGGTGACACTGGACTCATACAGGATATCACACGCCTGCCATGCTCGCCTCTCCATTGTTTGTTTTGTCCAGGAAACAGGATATTCACACAGAGGAGAGAGAGCAGAACGGCTGACCCCAGAGGCAGAAAAGAAAGGAAAGATTCATTTTTACTAAAAAAAAAAATGAGAAGGTTTGTGTCTTTCTCTCACTGGTTTCAGGTTAAGGTGCCTCACAGATGCCACCGCCTCCTGTCAGGGTGCTTCAAACCAGCAGAGGCTTCATGCTGAATGTGAGCAGATCAGCCAGCTGACAGAGAAGTCAGCTTAGAGACACTAAACGAGTGATGGAGGCAGCACATGCTCCTCCACAGAGGGAGAGAGAGAGAGAGAGAGCTGGGCACAGAAAGTTCAGAAGATCAGAGAGCAGAGCAGCTGCTCTGAGGATGACAAAGAGGAGTCTCACCTCGTGTGTGTCGCGCTCGGGTCTCTCGGCTCTGTGGGAGGCAGATCTCCGGCGATCAAACCTCCTCTCTCCTCCGCAGACTTTCACAATCAGACGCTTCTTTCTTCGCAAAGTGCTCCACAGATCGCTGCTGAAGAGTCCGGGAGAGGAGCTGCTGCCTGTCTAACACATCCATTCACACTCCTCCTCTTCCTCCTCGGTCAGGATGGGACAGATGAGTGTGAGCGCTGCTGGCCAATGGAGGAGCGCACTCTGCTGTGAACACACACCACTGACAGCCACACACACACACTGAGGGAGGAGGGATACGCTGCTAACAAGAGCTGAAGTGATCAGAAAATATCCCTTTATGTTTGTAAGGTGCGTGTCATCCAATCTGAACTCGTTCATTAGCACTGAATGTGTCCCCCCCCACACGCACACACACACACACACACACACAAACTGCTGCACACTTTCCATCCAGATAAAACCCCAAGCAGCTTTCTGAGCAACACTGTCTCACAAGTCTATCTATCTATCTATCTATCTATCTATCTATCTATCTATCTATCTATCTATCTATCTATCTATCTATCTAT
>JBAJHX010000096.1:22995508-23025451 GCA_037176925.1 Amniataba percoides
TCTATCTATCTATCTATCTATCTATCTATCTATCTATCTATCTATCTATCTATCTATCTATCTATCTATCTATTTACACCAATTACTGTGGATACCATAAGAGAATAAAGTTCTCACAAGTTGCTGTTCTGAATCAGAAAGAGGTTTAAAGGTTTGAACGTGTGTGTGGCATTTTGACACACTGCAGATTTTCCAGCGACTGCACTGTGAGAGGAAGGAAAGGAGTGCCACAGTGTTGTAGCTTCATGGCAGGCCGAACAATGGAAAAGCCCAGAAATCCACACAAAGTGCAGCAGCGAGGAAATGGGAGGGATGAAACTGCCCGCTTTATTACAAACCAGTCGAACCGAGTGTCAGGGAGCCATGAGGTGACGACAACAGCAACAACAAGAGCAACAGCAACAGCAACAGCAGCAACAGCAACAACAGGAGCAACAACAGCAACAGCAACAACAGGAACAGCAACAACAGCAACAACAACAGCAACAACAGCAACAACAACAACAACAACAACAGCAGCAACAACAACAACAGCAACAACAAGAGCAACAGCAACAGCAACAGCAGCAACAGCAACAACAGGAACAACAACAACAGCAACAACAGGAACAACAACAACAGCAACAACAACAACAACAGGAACAACAACAACAGCAACAACAACAAGAACAGCAACAGCAACAACAGGAACAACAACAACGGGAACAACAACAGCAACAGCAACAACAGGAACAACAACAACAACAACAGGAACAACAACAACAGCAACAGGAACAGCAACAGGAACAACAACAGCAACAACAACAGCAACAGCAACAACAACAGCAACAACAACGTGTGTCTTGGTGTGTCCTGTTCGTGTTAATGGAGGAAGATGCTTTCTTCGAAATCTAAATGCATCACCCCAGAGACGGCCCCCATCCCCCTCCTCATTTGTGAGGATTTCTGCGAGCCTGTGATTAGGCTCACCCCAGTGCCATGTGTGCCCCCCCCCCCAACCACCCCCTTATATGCACACCAAATCTGTGCTTGGCCTCAGCTCCGGTTGAGATTAGCCCACTATTGTTCTGAAGACACTTCTTATAAGCTGTATTCTCATTATGATCACACAAAGACAGCACTGCATTTCTTGGTGATTCTGAGGAATAAAATGTGTGCACTGTTCTCTGGGAATTAATTTATGGAGTCCAAACCTGTGATCCAGAAGAACAAAACCTTAGAACACATCATGTGAAGATGCATCCAGTATCTCTCTGAAGATTATAGGAAATCACAAAATCTATTCAATTAATGAAACCGAACACAAAACTGGAGATTTGCAGCCGGAGTTAAACAAATGAAAATAGGAGAGGATGCAAACAGTTTAACTGGGGGGGGCGTGCTTGTGCAGCAAGAGGAAACTATGAATTTTAAGTACAAGGGGATTATCTTGTGCTCATGGAACAGATGTTAACATGGAGAGGTCGATCCTCCGGAGAGCGGCCCCTGACTGGCACACTGTCCCGCAGCCATTGGCCCATTGTCAATGTGCATCCTGTCCTCTGAGTCTTTAGTTGCAGATTGCCCCCACCCCCTCCAGGACAGATTAACTCTGCCCCCCTGCCATCAGCCTTGACCTTGATGGACTGGTAATGTCATCTTCTTTTGTGCTTTGACAGACATTAACTCAACCAACTTTCATCCTTCCCTCTGAAGCGAATTCAGTGCGCCCTTGAAAAGCTGCGGAGACAAACAAAGGGCAGATGACAATAAATTGCACCAACAGAAAGTGAGCACCCACCCTCCGTCCCGCCTCAGCCTCTCGTCAGCCCTTTAAGCAGGTCAGCTGTTGTGTCGTCGTCTTCATGCCACCAGTCTTCATTCTTCTTGAGAGCTTGGTCATTTCAGTGCGTCTTTAGTGTTTTCCAGGTCATAGTGAATGCATTAAGAAGTTCTTCACTGTGTGCTGCCCTCCCCCCACCTCTTATTCTAAACATTATGGCCATTTTCTTGTAAAATTGGGGGCAGCAGTATGTTGATCTGGAAACATTTTTGATGCAGCCCACAGTCCAGGTGCAGAGAGTTAAATGTGATGGATAAGACATGTACTCACAACCTTCCTCAAAATAGTCTTTCCTTTGAAGTCAAAGCCAAAAACACACAGAAAAAAAGAAAAAAAAAAGCAAATATATTTATTTTTTTAAATTACCATGCAGCTTTTTAATAATGAACAAGTGACCTCTCACTAAACCCTCCTTAGTGTCTGTTTCAACTTTGACCAGTGGATCCTCTTCATGTGTTTCTATTAGCATTGACTTATTTTTCAAACACAAGAAAAGTATTTTCTTTCCACCTTTAAGATACAGCCTTTAGGCAGAGGTTGCACCACCTCCAGTGAGCAGAGGGAGGTGCTCCACAGCTGTTTTTGGGCTTTGACCTCACTGCTGTACATACTGTGCATCGTTACAGCAGATATGAGCAATATCAGCCTGGATTTACCTAAATACTTATATTGTATTGTCACTGGAAATATTACAGTCACAATTACCGTGAAACTGCCTGAAACTAAAGGACAGCACAACATTTCATTACCTGTGCACACATTCATTTCTCTGCAGCTACTATCTTGGAGGGAAGCCATGCGAAAACATCTGCCTGATAATCTCTAGGGTATACTTCATCCCAGCGCGAGGTGAGGCGTAATCAGATCGAGTAAATCATTTTTCAGCAAGTAACAACTCAAAATGTGCTCCAGAGAAAACCCTTAAATTCATGTCTTATCTGGCTTTTCTTGCTCCAGTAATAGACTGGCTTGTGTCTTAGCTTTGGAGTTAAAAATGCCCTTTGTCTTATAAGTTATAGTATAAATCTTATAGAATTTAATTAGACTGTCTCCTTTCTTTTTCTTCCTCTACATCATCTAATCTGTGTTTGGTAAATCAAAACACTTCCTGGATGCGATTTGTTACAAATGATTGTGTTTTCCTAACTGGTCACGCGTGAAAGTTTATGTGCGTCGCCCCCTGTTTGACTTTGCTTCATGTCCTCAAGTGTCCTCTCTCCTCACGATGTCTGGTTGTAATTACATTACTGTGTGGCGAGAACTAAAGGGCAGACGGCATGCGATGTGTGGGCCAACTGTACTCAGATATGTAGGTTTTGGGCGATGAAATCCCATGATTACAAACATAATGTGAGAATAGAGAATCGAAACCTTCAGAGCACTTTGGGCCAGATCAGGACACAGCTGGAAAGAGACTCTGCACCATCAGGAAGAAACTGAGGATACGTCACTCGTAAAAAGTCAGGCCACCCAGAAGACACCACAGATCTGACAACATAAGATAGCGTATTTTCTCTGTTTATTTAAAAAACATTTCCTACAGGTCCTCTTTTCGGATATGAATTAAATATCATTTTACAAGGTACCGTTAATCAGCCTTTTCTTACACGTGTTTCTCTGCTCTCTAACCTCTGTTTCACTCATCAGGTTATAGAGGTCACACGTCGGCAGTGAGAGAAACTTCCTTTCCAGGCTGAGCCACCATGTGGAGCAGACGACCTGGTTGTGCTTTAACTGGAGAGAGGAGAGCTTCAGACAGCCTCTGTAGTGTTACGCTCTCAGAGCTCCATAAATCCTTCACATGGACAACATGCACTCAGTATGAGAGGAGAAGAAGTGTGAAGTTTTCGACTGGCTAAAAACATTTAGACATGCAGTGTTTGCTGCATGAAGAGACTGCATGAAAATCAGAAAAATGACACTTTAAACAATCACTTACAGGTCTGAAATAATGAAAGCTACTAAATATATTCAAACTAAAGTCGAATTCTGTGGCTTCTTACTTGTCTTTAGCGCCCTCTACTGAAAATGTTCAGCTATAGCAATAGCCATTAGAGAAGGGGTTGCCTTAAAAAATCCCTGTTTGTGATTTCGTTCTTTTCACAGTGCATAGCCACTGACACAAACTGGAGTTTCCACAGCAGCCAAGCAGCCACACGTAGCCTTCAACCTGATCACCTGGCCTCCAGCCATGCAGTGCAGACGTGCCTTTCTTTAGTCTACGCCTGTGAGCTCCAAGGCCCGGCAGTCTGGCTGACCCTGAACCCCAAGACAGCGGAGATAAGATCTTTCCAGAGGGAGTGATACAAAGATACAACAAAAAACAGCTCTCATTATTATAGTTTATGGTGGGCGTCTGAAAATTCATGTTTCTATTCTCTGCAGCTTTTACTTGTTGACATGCAGAGAGCCTGAGGTAATGTTAGACTATCAGAGAAGCTTTTCTCTGAGTGTACAGAATACATACGATGTGCAGAGTGTGTAGCAGGGGAGGAAACATGTGGCTAACCCATATAGGATTACTAAAACAATTTCATGCCTTTTTGAAAGACAAAAGGGAACAGCAGAACTTTTTTTACCACGTGAAACAAGAAGAGAAATAAAACAGCACAGCATATATGATGAACTGTCTCACTAACATTATCTAAACTTCAAAACTGCCACTGCCAACTAAACTTGATTTATGTGGCATTTAAACAAAAGTGTCACCCCGGTGTGCTCGCAGTGCACAGAGAAACAGCACAGGAGAAAGGAGAGTACAATAAAAAATAAAAACATTTAGTTAGTGAGTCGCACACTTGCAGTATTTCTGGATCAAGTGGAAGACTGAGACCAAGAGTGGAAGACTCCTGCAGTTTAATTTAAGGACAGACAGACAGAAAAGCACATTTTGGTTTGTTTGTTGTTTCTTGTGTCGTTTGATGACAGCGATGAACCTCCAAAACTAACTACCAGGCACACTCACTTTGCAGACACGGGTTAGCACTCCTTAAAATCATAACTGTCATTTTTGCATTATACTTATAAAGATTAAAAGAAGAAGACACAGTCAACATTTGAGGTGCTGCCATATGAACTTTGGCAAAACCTGGACTGGGCGTTTCCATCTCCGTCCATTCTTCAGGTTAAGCTTAGTTTATTACCTCATGGACCCATTTATGGACTTGACACAGAAACATGAGAGTTGTAAAGTCTTCATGTCTGACTCCTTGAAAGAAACCAAATAAACATTTTATTTTCATCTACAGTTTCCCTCCAAACTGTATAAAACATGAGTGAATTATTCTATATTTTAGTTTGCAAGATAAATATGCCAGAAAAGTAAAAGAGAAGTCTCCTGTAGTTCTGCTTTTACTGCAGCATCTTCCACAATGACTCTATGTTTTACACATTGTGTGGAAGTGAAAGAAATTAGCTGTATTCATTCTATATAACAGGTTAACTGAGCAGTGTTCATTTACACTGAGCAGGAGAAAGTTCACATCCACCAGGAGTTGATATCCTAGAGGCAGTTACTGAGGTCCAGTCTGTAAAAGTCAGTTACCTGGATGACCACAGCGTAACAGTGACAAGAGATGTTATGCAACATAATCAAACAGGATCATATGTGAATGAAGAGACAGTGAAGGATCTGTCGGATAAATATGAACTTTTCTTTTCTATTCTCCTTGAGCAATTCTTGCACAACATACGTAAACATTGTAAGCTAATAATAGCTGTTGTTTATAGCTGTTTGGGTCCTGAATGTGATGAAAATGGCCAGATAAATAAGTTGCAATAAGAATATTTTTATATCTTAGCTGGTGGTACTGTGCACCCCCGGGCCACACACTGATGCTTTCGATAATTAGGAAAGGGAGCCATTATCTGTACTATACTGCATTAGATCCTGTGAATAACTCATTATCCTGGGGAGGGAACACACGATGCTGCTTTGAATTGTTCTTTTGTGTCCAGACAACTGGCCTTGTAATGAGTCCCATCCCCACACATCGACCAGCCAAATCCATTTTTACGCTCCATCCAGTTATCAAGCAGAAAGACACAGTGGGGAGTCGCATCTAGTCAGTCCTGTATGAAGCAAAACACATCTGACAAGCTCTGTTTTCTTACTCCACACAGCCAGGGCCTCGCATAATTCTTAACTAATGTGCTAAATGATCATTTTTTCCAACTGTATATGAAAGATTTTGGTGGTTGTTAGTGGTGACTGGAGGACGATCCTCATCCCCCTGCCCCCCTGAGTTTTGTGTAGCCAGACCTCCACAAACCCTGTGTGAAGCTGATCATGTTGATTTACTACCAGAATTTGTTCAGGACTGCTGCTGTGTCGTCAAATCCGTTGTGAAGGTATTCAACAGCCTCTCGTCTCACGCAACTGGAGGAAGGTGATGAAACAGTCTGGAAAAGAAAGCACCAATTTTAGAGCAAAGCTGGCTGAATCACAGCGCGTGCTTCCTGTTTTCAGTGGCTGCAATAGTTGTCTTAAATGCTAAATCTTGGAAAATTCAAGTGACTGTAGTTACTCATATTATCAATATGTTCCACATGCATTCCACTTGTCCCACTAAACACATTCAATATTAATCACAGGAAGATGACAATAAAGCTTAAACTACAAGAGATAAATTCTTCTCTTCATCACAATCAGAGTCTGACCTTATTCAGTGCACCAACACGAGCGAGCTAGGACTACAAACGAGACTCGGCTCTCTGTTGAGAATTGGATGAAAGAGGACACTGGGGTGAATATCATGGCGTGTGTCATGGTTCGAGCTGGCATCGCCACTGTGAAACAAAACCGCGTCTAAAAGCTCAGCAGACACAGAAACACATCCTTTATTTATTTCATTATTTATTTTCATTATATTCATTTTCAGAAAGACCAGTAAGAGCTCCTCTCACTCAGATTATTTGAGCATAATTCAGTTCTGGGATTGTAAACTATGTCATGGGTAGTTTGTTTTCTTTGAGAAAAATGAAGTAATAATCACATATCACAACTTTTAATATGTTAATGTTACCTTAGGACAGAGCGTGAGCTAAGATAAGGTAACGGATTGTTGTAGCATGGATCATTACATCTAAATCTGCAAATAATTTCTGTATTTTTTTGTGCTTATAAAAACTGCAAGCCCAGTTTGTTTGTTTGTTTGTTTGCTAAACCTGCAAATAACAGTATTTCCCAAAATGCGCTTTAAATTAATTAACAAAGTGCATTTTGTACTTTTGCATATTTCTGTAACCTGTTTGAGTGTGCCAATGTATCCTAGTTTAAATGAGTTTTCAGCGCGATTTATTAAAAACACAGTTGTTATGTTTGCTTTTTTGCTTGATGAATCTGTTTTTAATGATTTTCTCCTTCTGTCTCTTTTTGTCAGGACAAGTCACACATTTCTCAAACAGCCAATAGATACAGTCAGACACTGAGATAGAGGTTAGACCTCACTAAACCTCTTAGCTAAAATATTTTATAATCCACCGCTCACTTTGCTTCATTCACCAGCAGCACTGAATGGAGATAATGTGCTCGGTAACTGCTCCTGTTGCAAAACTACAGAAGCGCTCGTCCTCCTTCCCCAAACCAACATGTTAACCACAAAAGTCAACATCTGGGACTCGTCATCATGTCAACTTGCAAGTGAGACATTATTGTGTCACACCAGGAAGTCCTCACATCCTAAAGGGTTTTAAAAGGACCTATTTCCTCAAACTGCAGCAATAGTCAAGTGGGAACTGTTGAATCACAGACCAGCATGAAAATAAAAAGGTAAGAAACATCCTTTTTCTTCCTAAACTTCATTTTCATGTGTTTATTTTCTGCTTGGAGCATTCATGCTCAAAGTAAAGGTCAGTGATGTTGTTTCCTGCATTCTCATGCCCTTTTCCATTTTCAACTGATGGGTCTTTATGAGCGACCGGATAAATGTCATGCTTGAACTTGCAGTGTTTCCCTATCTTAACAATTGGCAACACATCAGCTGTGTGTCTGAGCTGCAGAACTGACTTTCTCCACAGAGCCAGCAGACTGCGGGGTCATCGGCACTTTGCAAACAGCAGTCAGAGGGACTCAATCTGCTGCGGCCACAATGTATTCACGCATCAAAGTATGGCGATTCAATGCGGCTTTGACGTGATTGACATTGTTTGTGAGTTAAAGCGGTGTAATTCGGTCTGGAAAATTTCACCAGATGCAACAAATCAGTGTTCTGCCTGTTCAGGGCAAGCATGTGCAGTAAACAGCTCACACCAGCCTGCTGAGTCATGTGTACATCTAATCATTGGTTAGACCCTAAACATGTATTTGGCTCAGAAATTGTAGAGATTTAGTTTTTTAAAGTGACCAGCGCATTTCCTGATACATGTGAGGGAAAAAACTAACAATGGTGTTCAGTGTTTGACTGCTCTTTTTTCTGTATTGTTGTTGAGAGAAGGGTGTCTTCACGTTAACTGTGTGTATAATCCATTTCTGTGAATATTATCAACAGTTATAAACGAAAACAATATAAACTGTATTTTAATATCTTTAGGCCTACAGGAAAACGTGTCATAAAAAAATCAAATGTTAGGTCACGTCATGTCAACACACACATGCAGTCTCATCTATTTTGAGGTTTAAGTGTGAAACTCTAATACACAGAAGAAGAGTTTGATTAGATCCATACCTAATGGTGTAAAAATAAATAAATATAGTAAATAAATAAAAGGTAAAGGTTGAAATAATTATAATCATTGTTTCTTATTTCACCATATTTCAGAGGTAAATATTTCAGTTTTGCTGCATTACATTTATCATTTATCAAATGTAGATTTATTTACATAAAATGCATTGTTGCCATATGACACATAAAACTGATAAAATAAGCGTACTTATTACTAGAATATGTCACTAATAATAATGTGTTATTAGTTTAGCACACAAATGAAAGCAAAGAGAGAAAACTGAAACAAAATGGTGCAAAATGGTGGAAAATGATGGGTTTATGTCAACAAAAAAAGTCCAGAAAAAAAATCCAAAAATCTTTTGTGACGTAGTTATTCTCTGTATTAGATTGTTTGATGCATCATTTTATTTAATGATCTTCTTAAATTGGGACTATTAGCTACAAACGGACATTCATTAGCCAGCACGAGTCCTATTTAGAAAAAATAAAATGCAATATTTTGTCATTAATATCAAGGCTTGAATATTTCTGAAATAAGATAAATTGATTAATACAATTAAACAACAAAGACACTAAACATTCTTTTATTTCCGTGACACATTTTCAGCCGATAAATTTGAGAATGCTGCTACTTAAACTGACTTTTTACTTTGTACATCCTCTGAACCAACACAGCACTCTTCTAATTCCCAGATTAGGCTGTTTGTTCCTGGTGTTTTCCAACCATGTGTTTTATAAGAGGTCTAAGAGTTAAGTTAGATCTCCCTGGGATGAAACTGATCAGTGTGACAATAATGTCATTATAACGGGTATTTATGATGATTTCTGTATTTTTTTTATACTTATATAATATATAAGTATTTATACTTATATATATAAAAACTGCAAGCCCAGTTTGTTTGCACAAATGGTTCCTACTTCAATATCTTGCCATATAGTGGACAGGGAAAAAAATAAAAGTTAAAATGTGTGAAGTATTATTATTACTTTTACAGCGACATCTGTGGAGGTCAGGACAACCAGGAAGTAAAGCAAATAGCTGCATGATAAATTCTGTTTGCTACGCTTCATTATGATTTAATAAAACTTGTACTTTATTTGTTCTACTGTGAAGGGTCTTTGATAGAAAAAAATCTCATTAGCAAGAGAGGCTGGACAAACAGAAGACTCTGATCACTCAAACTCAAGTGGTGTTACTCATGAGCAAGAACCTTCATAATATTTCTGTAAAAAAATTAGGATGGTCTTAGGTAAGAATCATCGCGTTTCCCTGCCAGGCGTGAGGAGCTGCCATCGGTGATGCTGAAGCGATAGCTGCAGACCGGGACTAGATTTGACATGCCAGTCTAATTAGTGCGATTATCACACAGCTGCACAGGCTGAGAGCATTTGAAGTAGTTTTATCAAAAGGATCATTTTCCCTGGGAATGCCTCACCCTGACAGCGTGTGCACTGCCAGATCCACTTTGGTTTGGGATGTGCAGACGCTGTCCGCTCACATCTGCTGCTGATTTGAAAGGGTGAGCTCAGAGCGGACAGGAGCAGAGCAGTGAAAGCAGCGCGCTGAGTTTATGCTCGGTGTGTTAGTGCACATGAGTAAAGCTCTGAAATGACTGGATGCATTGTGTTGTCCAAAGGGCACAGTTACTGCCTCAGACGCCACAACAGACCAGTGAGCTGCTTGGTACATAATCACACCAGCTTACCCCCAAATCAGTCTTTTAGGTAAGAGCGTATGGAGGGAAAACCAAATGTGGGTCTAATAATATTACCAAACAGATTGGTCTGCCAATGGTGGGCTAATTAAAGGAATTAACAGTTGATGTAATGCCTCATTTAAGCTGGAGATTTACTTTTCCTTCCACTGAAAATTGAGTTAAGACGACCAACGCTCTAATCAGCATCTCTGTGCACAACAATGGATGAAATGAAAATATGTATGTCAAAGAGGCAGCATGCAGAGATGAATCCATAAAGAGTTTTCACCAAACGTTGCAATGAGCCTCTGTGGAGCTCTGCAGCCCGCTGCACACTGCCTGCCCAGCACCGTGTGGCTGTTAGCATGTAGCTCAGTGGGTCCTTTCACTGGTAAAGACACAGATGTGTTCCTCAAGAGTAAATCAGAGTTAGTGCTAGACTTTTCAGTACTTTTTCAGTACAGTTAATCATTAACCTGTTGGAGCAGGACTGTGCTGGACAGCCTTGTTGATGCTCTGCACCCCTCTTTCATATTGCATAACCTCCCAGAAAGACGAATGCATCTTTTGCCCTCAGTCAAAGAACAATAACATATTCTCAGTAAAAGAATTTGTGGCTTCCCTCTCGCTCAATCATCATATTGTATTCCACAACAATACCTCGAACTGCTCACTGACTCAGGATGGCTCAGAAAAATGCCAATGGCTGTGCATTTACACACCAGCATGATATTAAGCCTGCTCTGTTTAACTACTCCCTCCTCTCTTTGCCCTTGGGTGGGCTGGGGTCCTCAGTGCTCCCCGGGACCTGCACGGCCTCTCCAAGTGCCTCCAGAGTTCCCACCCTCCACCGGCCGTGACGTCACAGGTCCGGCTCCCAGAGCAGCCGGTGTTTGTCCATCGCCAGGGTCAAGAGCGCAGGGAGGACCAAGAGAGGAGGACCAGGGACCTTCTGCGCCATGACGCTCAGCACACCTCCACCGTCCACGTCGGGCCTCTCTGCGGCCGGCCTGCCGTGAGCCAGAAGCCCATGGACGTTCTGAAGGTAAGAGCACCGATGCTGGTGTACCTGAGCGAGACGCATCTGTGATGAGAAGGGCGACGACCCCGGCGGTGGGCACTTTCTGCTCGATCCTCGATTCCACGTATTCTAAACTGGATTATGAGCTTTTCTGTTCCTTTAAATGACAAATTTAACATGATTGTGGACTTTGCCTTCAGACATTCCAGCGTCTGTGTCAGCTCCTGAGACACTGTGTTAAATCCATAGGGAGGATTATCTCCTGACAGAATTCCTGTTTCCAGACATTTGGCATTTGGCACATTTAATCCTATTTGCTCCACTACACTGACACATTTTCATTCACTTCATTCCTAGTATGACCGAATGGACCCTGAAAATTCAAGAATACAAAGATGAGAAATGCTTTTTTCTTTTGGAACACATAACCTGGAAAATAACTGGGTTAAGAAACTGAGATGTGTCTTGACTAATGACACATAATCATTGTATTTGTTTAAGATCAGGAGTTTGTGAAAGGTCTAACTGTCAGACACTTGGTATGTAGCTCCCTGCACTGGCTTTATTGATTTTCTCTGTCTACAAGTTAAGAAATAAATCTGACATTATTTTCGGCCCGTTATCACAGATTGCACGTGATATCATTAAGTATGTTCTGCTTGATGAGTGTGACGTTAAGGTCAAGAATGATCATGAATCAGCTTTGTGTGAAGTGACATATCAGAGTGTTTATTGATAAGAGACTTGTCCTTTAACAGTCTAACTCTTCATTTCAGCATGAAGGTCAAATCCTGCCACGCTGCAGCCCGGCATGTGTTACTATTTTCAAGTGGTTTTGTGTTTATGTGCAAAACAGAGAGTTACTTTATTGTTGTGTTTTCTCCTGCGAATAATATTTCAGTGCAGTGAGACGCTGAGCTTTCCATGGACGTAGAAATGTGCTGTTTTCTCTTCTTCAGGTTTTTTTTAAAAGAGGACAGCAGGGAAACAATTGGTAGAAACACCTGGATGAACTTTTTCTCTTACTGTATCGTTTTCACGGTAAAGAGTCTTGACAACGATCGCAGCTTCCCGAACAAACACTTTCTGACAGTTTGAACCTGACCTGTCTGTGGATTATCGGAGACCCCCCAAAGCCGCGCAGGCGAGGCAAAATTAGCTTAGAAGTACCAGGCAGAGCTGCTGGACCATGAAAGTGAAAACATAAAGCTCAGATGAGGTTGTCCAAAAGGGGGGGGGGGGGGCTTAATTAGCCGGCTTGCCTCTGACCCCGGTGAGAATAAAGTGAAAAAACAGTTCAGGGATCAAGACAAAGCGGGCAGAGCCTAAGCACACACTCAACTCATAAGCCAGCAACAAATGCGTATAATTAGGTTGAAGCTTGAGCTCAGTTAAGAAAAATACCTAACCGGCATAATTCAAGATAATATAGTTAATCAAACGTCAGCCTCAGCAGTAAAAATGCTGCAGGGGAATCTGTTCAACCCAAAGCCATCGCACCTGCCGTGTATGTTTGTGTCTTAAAAGCAGATATTGTCTGTGCTGTCTGTGGTGATGCTGGTACTGATGAACCTACAGAGAATTCTGACCTGAATAAGCAGCATTGTGAAGCTTCACGGCGAATTTCAGTTCACCGTTGGTCTGTAAATTCACAGTTTTGGTTCAGCCACAGATCACAGTGTCATTTTTGGGCATGCAGGAAAAACAAGTTGTAAAAGTTTCTGCAGAAAACTACCTGCTGAGCACGAAACAGAGAAGCATTCAGCCGTATGAAAAGCCAGATATTTCCCTCAGGAGTTACAGATGAAAGTGAATCCACAAATACTCATCAATAGTCAAACAAAGTCTTATAGTTGTTACATTCACACAAATGTGTCAATGTGATTAGAAAATGTAATAAAGTGTGTGTGTGGGCATTCAACAGTGGATGAAGATCAATCACAGCAGACACACCACAACAGCGTTAAGTAAGATGGTCGAGGTTAAGTAACATCTTGCTTTATGCAACGGGCACTGTCTGAGTGTGTGTTTCTGTATGCTGGTCTCCTCCTCTCTCTCTCTCTTTCCTCCTCTGACCTGACCTGTGTGTGCTTTTGTTCATTTAGCATCAGAGAAAACACTCAACAAGACCTAACCAGGCAAAAACTGTGTAGTAAAAAGTCTTGCAGGACTTATTTAAATATTACATCTGACTTGTATCTAGTCATCACCAGTGTTTCAGTATAAGTGTGTGTGATGTAGCATTACTACACTGAAGTCTGCTCTAATACAAGACACCCTCATAAGTATGTTCATATTAACAATTTAAATTGTGAAAGGTGGTGCTTTTAACCCACAGAGTAATGATCCAGCTGCAGTCCCCCTCACATGCACTGAGCGATTTAAAGTCTTTCAGCCGGTAGTTTTGGTTTTACTGCCCATAATGTCACTGTTTCTGTTCAGTCTCACTGCTCTTAACAACAGTTGCACTTTTATAAATTTTACAGTAACTTGCTGACACCAAACAGACACTAGAGGAGACTTGTTGGTGGAGACCAAAACTGAGGTGAAAGAGGGTGAATATCGCTTAACTTCTAAATATTTTTGCTAACTTATATAGTGAAAATAAAAGGATCTATTCATGCAGGTTTCACAAAACATTATGAAAGACGGATGTTTGATGCGACTATTACTAGAAACATTGTTGATTTCTATCTTTTTTGGAAAAGTATTACTAAAGATTTGAAAGGCAAGTCTTCTGACTCCTAAAACTCGGAGCATAGAATTGATCTATCCCAAAGGATTTTCCGCCTGAACTTGGGCTTTGAATGCATTAAATAATGAGATCAAACACAGTAAAATATTATTTGATAGCCCAGAAGAACCCTGACTTTTAGAAATCATCAGATTCGACTCCACGTGCCTAAGTTCGTGGTTTACATTGACCTTTTCCTCAAACTCCAGGCATATTGCGACGAATAATGATACATCTTTGTGCTCTTTGATTTTCGGGGTAGACTCTGAGGTCTCAAACTTAGCTGTAGCTGAGCTAAGAGAGCCTTTTGTTCATTAAACTCACCAGAGTATACCTAGAGCTCTGTTCTCAATTTCCAGTAGGCTGCAGATTCTTCAAGATAAGACTTTCAAAGGCCTGGACATGTCTGCACAAATGTCGAAACCCAAGAATCCAGCACTGCTCAAAGTTTGCACATCTGTGACCTTAGAAACTGTCTGGACTTTACCACCGTCTTTGCAACATGTTTCTGTCTGTTTTTAGCTGACTGCACAGCCCCTCACCAGCCATGATAACCAGGCTGTGTGTGTTTATGTTGCTCTTAAATTAAGCCCCATTGTTTGTCACTTAAGCAAGTGCATGTTCCTTATCCCACACACACACACACACACACACACACACACACACACACACACACTGGACAATATGTCTCATTCTTGGAAAAGGATGTTACATTCTTGCTAATGTTACCCCGTAGCCACAGGGTAAGCAGCAGAAGAGACATCTCTTTGTCCCAAGCTCCTCCTCCTGATGAAGTGGCCTGTCTCTGCTAAGCTGCTAAAGAGAATTGTTACTAAGGGCATCAGGCAAGAGAGCAAAATCTGCTCCCTCGAGGCAGCAGCAGAGCTCAGCACATGCAGCAGTCCGTAACTCAAAATCTATCTCTTATTATCGCAGCCTTCAATGCCGTCGTGTTGACGACCAGGTCGTGCCAGCGCCGATTACTGCAGCCGTTACATTCAGGCCAACGGTCGTCGTCCAACCTCGCTGATAGCAGGAAAGACAAACAGTTCCCTTCCTGAGGAGACTCAGTCTCATCGGCCTCCCCTTCATTTCTTTATATGACTGAAACTTGGTTCAACCCAGAAAAAAATGCAGCAGATCTTATTAACTAACCGCCCCCCAACTTCAGTTTTATAAGTGAGAAGAAGTAGGCGGAGTTGCCATTTTGTTTAATAACTATCCAGAGCGAGCGGATGTCAGGTGGAGAATTTGTCTCTTTTGAATCAGTTGCTCTTCAGTGAAATTTCTGGCATCAGGCTGCATTTCTAAACATCTACAGCATACCTACGAACAGTCACGTGATGAGACACATCATGTGATGGGAGCCACACGCACAAAGAGCACTCTCTGAACTGAACACAAAGCTACTCTAAATCTCTGTTCAGAAAAAAATGTCACTGGAACATTTAAAGCAGAAATGAACATATAAAAAAGTGTTGAAAGGCAAATTTCAGTCTCCACAGTGGGACTTTAATGGGGAAATGAGAGGTGCAGGTGCCTCTACTTAGCCAGCATTACCCAAAGTTATAAAAAGTAATTTGATAGTTGACAGACTGATAAACTTTCTCTTTTAGGTGCCCTGAACCAGGTGATAAATAAATCACCTCCCTCGCTGACTGGTGCCCTCATGTCCATCATGAAATCAGTCTAATTGACATGAAACAGTAGTATATTGTAAGATGTAAACCTTGGGGGAAGAAATAGATTTTAGAAGAAGAGTTGCATCTGAACTCTGTTGCTTGCTCTTCGTGCTGCCTTGACACTCTCCCCACAGGCTTTTTCAAAGATGTTTTTTACAGCATGACAAATAGTCGACACTTGCAGGCGTTTCCTCACAAAGCCTGAACATTAAGCCGCTCCTCAAAAGCAACAATCCAGACAGGCACATTTAAATCTTTCACTTAAATAAAAGCACTGAAAAAGTGATCTTGAACAGCTGAGCACTCTCATTTGTTTGTGTATTTTCCAAACAAAATTTCAGCCACACCAGAGCACAGAGACAGCTTTTGTCAAGACCTTAAATAACTGAAACAGAGACAGTGGAAAAATTTCTTAGTATTATTAGATCTCAAAGCTGCATTTGACACGCTCAGCCACAACATACAGTACAACTAGACTGCCTGCCAAATGGGGTGGGACTTTCTACCGGGCAGTGCTAATCTGGTTCAAGTCCTATTTGAAGGACAGGGACGACTTTGTGGTGATCAGTAATTACATATCTGAGCACACCAAAATGACATATGTAGCCCCCCAAGGCTCCATTCTTGGGCCTCTTTTGTTTAAACTCTACACTTGCTCTCATATTTTTAGAAAACAGCAGAGTATCTGCCCAGCCATGCAGATGACACACACATTTACACACTGATGTCATTTAGTGACCACGGCCCTATATGAGCATTTAGTAACTGCAGTCAACAATTAACTGAGTGGATGTTGCAAAGTCTTCTCCAATTAAGAAGATAAAATTTTCACCAACAAAAGAACAATTAATATTGAGTTGCAAACCACAAACCAGAGTTATTAATGTCATCACAGAAACAGACCTTCATTTTATAAATGAAACTATTAAATGAATAAAACACTTAAAGGACTGTCTTCAGTAGACTTGCCACTTTTTATAGGGCCATCTAAAAAGTCATTCTGATAGAGGAAGCTGGTTCCCTTTAGTTCTCTTTACACTGACACACTGGTTCATTTAGCTTTCTAACTTGCTGCTTTGTTATTAACTCTTCAGACCTCTCAGATAATCAGGGTCTATTTATTGTCTCCAGAGTCAAAACTAAACAACTAATCATTTTTATCTGCAACATTTCTGGACCAAACGCTGAATAGAAAAAAAAAACTGTAAATAAGGCAAAGCTGCGGGTTTTGTTTGTTGTTTCCATAAATTATAGATGCTTCATTGCATCAAATCAGCGGCCCGATCACTGAAGCTAAAACAGCTCCATGAACATCTCCATAAAAACAGCTCTACAGTGACATGTCATGACGTTTGATGACATTATTGATTCGTCTGTACACACAGCTGACAGTGGGAGTCATGTTCTCTCTGCAGACAGCTGACATCACTGCTACACTGAAAAAGCAGTTTTCCTGAACTGGTCACATGCTTTGATGCTAACTTCCTCAGTGAGCCCCTGAAGACCCAGTGGCACCAAAAGTCTGGACAAGTTTTCGGATGATTTGCAGAAACATGATCTACAATAGTCTCCAACAGGGGAAACCCAGGCTGTAATTTCATGAAACACTGACAATACGCTCTGAATGATATGTCTTGTGTTTTTATCTGATGTGAGGGCTGAGAGTAAATGAGAGCAGCCATAGCTGAACAAAGAAATAATCTCTGAAGGACAAGAAAACGTAACGTTGCTCTGTGGGGGGATAAATGCTCTGAATCTGCTCTCCAGAGATACAGAAAATTTAACGAAGGTTCACTTTGCTGTTGATCTTGCAATTTCTTTTGGTACCAGTGAGCACTTAATTTGGTTTTGCAAATCAGAATTGACATTGCTACTGATCTAATAAAACTATAGTTTGCTGAAAAACAGTAATATTCATTGGCATCTAGTTTAAATAAACACGTCTGCAAATAATCACCTTACATTTATCTGTGGGCACCAACAGAGGCATCTTACAGTACACCAATTCATTCAACACTCACAGCCCAACTTTAATTTTTTAAGGGGGTATAAAACAGTCATTTATTTTATAGTGCACTGGTTAATGGTCATATTGTCTACTTGGTCTCACATTGACCAGAGCAACTGCAACTACTCAGCAGATATTAAATGATTCAGATCAGCTGCAAATCGCCAGGCTATCTGACTGGCAACAAGCTTTTTCCAACTAAAAGATCTGAGCCTGCCCTGTGAATTACTCTCTGCATTTTTGTCAGTATCATTAGGCACACAAGTTGTTTTGTGCAAGTGACATAATTTATGGTATAACTGATTATCCAGGAGATACTTCATCCAATTCTAAGATCATTTTCTATTCTTTTGTTTCTCTTGTGAAATGAAACCTAAAATAGGAACAACATCTGCTATGTTATAAAAGAGTGTTAAATAATATTTTAGATTAAACTAGGGCATAAACAATTAATTTGATAACTGATAAGTAAATGAAACAAGTAATGAAGCACAAATGCAAAATATTTCTGTACTTTTCTGTTTTAGATTAGTTTACTGTAGTTGGTGTAACAGAAAAAAAAGTGAAGAAATCATCTTTGGCTCTCGCAATTTGGAAACGGGCTTCTTCCACTACTTTCTGACATTTTATAGTATAAGTGATTAATACAAAAAATGACTAGTAGATTACTCATCGGTGAAAACAACTGTTCCTTGTACCAACAATTAAAATCAAACCACCACATTTTAAAAACTGACTGGTGATGTCAATGAAGGATCACTCCAGCTCCTCTGATTGGACGGTCCATCAAACAAAATGCAGCGGGGTCGAGGGAGTGTGACTGTTTTAATTAACCGCTGACCTTTCGTCATCCGAAAGTATTTGAGTTCATGAACCTGAACTTCCATTTCCTTTCGTGTGAAGTTTTATGGACGCTGTATTATGACACGACACGTCCTGCAGTTCAGTTTAACTCTGATGAGATATTAAGTGATTTTACGGTGGCAAACAAATTTACCAGATGTCTCAGTTTTGGCTCATGCAAATATTAATGTTCAGTGTCATGAACAGTAACCAACAGTACCAAACAGGAAGAAGCAAACCAGGTGGATCGTAAACATGGATGTCCCCCGACGCCAATGAATACGTAAACTTTATATTCAGTTATATTCAGTACTAAGCATTGCCAGCAAAAAATCCACATCAGTGGATGTGACACATTAGTCGTTTCTGAGAATGTGAGCACATGGCTGACTCTAATTTATATGGCTAAGTGTTGTATTATTTACTTCACATGTTAGTTATGTTTCCATCCAACCTTTGTGCACTTGTGTTATTGACCCGTGCTGTTTTTGATGTGATTTGAAAGGTCTAAGTACTCAGTAGCTCCACTGTAGCCATCTCTTTAAATTTTAGCACACAGTAAATGTTTAGCATCGTCCTTTGACAAAATGCCCCGAAGTGTAGCTGGTTACCAAGGAAGTAAGAAACAGAGTGGAGTTGGCCGACAGACATGAATGGATCTGTTTCTTTTCAGGGGTCAAGGAGTGACGACTATCTCTCGAAATGTTTCTGGTGCTCAAGGCAAAATCTAAAATACGGACCCATGTGCTCTCCTTGAGAAGGTAATAAACCTCTGTCTCACAAAGAGTCTATGAATAAAGTGAGAGCCTGGGTTGCTGAAGGGATAAATTAAATACATCCCTTGTTAGTAGTTCCTCCTCAACCCAAAGGTTTGGCTAAAGGAAAAGGCCACGCTGCAGCGGGGAGACAAAGAAACTCTCTACTATGACTTTACAAAGAATGCTTCCTCTGTTTTATCGTATAAGGCTCTGTCCAGCCAGGGGGCACTTCCCCTGTGTTTGTGTTCACCTCTCCAGCTCCAAGAGTTTCCAATAATCCAGACAAAGACGTGATGCTCTGTCTTCCAGCAGCGTTGCACGAGATTCACCGGCAGACGTCCGTGATAATTAGCTGCACGACTGATAGTGCTTCATCACACGTAAAGATCCCGATAAGCAGCTTAATTCTAAGAAAAAATGCTGGATTCTGGGGACCATTAAAATGACTCAGCATTAGAAATAAGGAGGATAAAGTCAGCATCCAGGGGGGCACATTAACTTTTTTATACTTTGTGTGTTTAGCAAATAATAACAGATTTGCATTGAGAGTGATTTAATATACATTTAAACAGTGTGAATAATGGATGCTTCAGTTTTTTGTTGCATGCATTCAGCTGAGTGCATTAATAATTGGCAGCACTGTGGAAATACACTCGACAGTTAAGGCCAAAATGGAAAAATAATTTTTCACGGCATTGATGTTGCTGAGGAGTATTTATTATACCCCGAACAGCGACAATAATTATGTTGGTGGTATAAAAGCGTACATACAACCTATCTAGTGTTGCTGTGGGATGATAAATGAATTGCGTTTATTTTGTAAAAGTGTAAATATCTTCCCTCAAAATAGGGTTTGGTCCCATATTCCAAGAGACAGATATGAGATGATATGTTTGTTCTATTCCTGAACAGACAAATGTGATTAATTATTTTCATTTCTCTTAATATACCTTAATATACTTAATATACCTTTTCTTAAGTGTTACCATTACATTACCAAATTTATGACAGTACAACAGTGGAGTTCCTTGATGGAAACAGCCACTAACAATCAAGGACCACACACAGCTAGAAAAACGTGGAGTTACTACATCTACACAAACCACCCTCTTTATCTTGTACATGCATTATCATTATTTCTACAAATGTCTGTGAAGTCACCATCTCCTCTATCTGTATATGTATTAATGATGCAACACGAGATGATGAAACCTGTGACCCACTGATAAAAGCCCTTGTGTCTGCAGTGTTAGGACCTGGATGTCGTCTGCTACTTTCTCAGAAAAATCACAAGCAGGGTTTAGCTTTTAAGAAGGCTTTTAATGTTTTTAATGCACCAGACTCACTCACTCGCCAGAGGCTGTGAGGCTCCACAGAGCTGACTGTTTGAGACCTGAATTGTCATCGTAACAGCACATTTTGTGCCATTTATTTACCTTGTGGCGGATGTCCCTGGACCTTTCAACCTTCACATGATCTATATATTATCTGTGCCGGATTGTCTCTCAACGGCTTAACCAACTTTCATCGTTTAATGTTCTGTATTCATCAACTTTAGATCACATTGCTTCTGCAAAGTCAAAACACCCGTCAAAGCCATTAGCTTAAGAACATGATGAAAAGAAAATGTCAGAGAGCAGAATGAAGACGGATGAAAACTTACCTCCTTCATTTGAGAGAGTCGTCGTCTGCTATAATTTATTACTGAATACGGATATTTATTAGTATTTTATAAACCTCATAACTTAAAAAAAAGCAAAACTCTGCAGTTCTGTTTAACACCACTGATCATCTTGTAAATCCTGCTCCATCAAGACTGTAAAAAGTTCTGTTTTTCAGAGGCCTGGCACCCCCTTTGTTGAGACAATTCCCATCCATATCGCTGAATAATCTTAAACCTGAGGTTGTGTCACACATGCACTTATCATTTAAAGAAACGGGGCCTTGATTCAACTCTGCATCATAATTAAACTAATCTCTAGATTACCTTCTGTCTCAAAATTGATTAAGACGGTTGTTGCTAAATATCAGCTGGAAGCTAATAACATTTCTGACCCACATTGAAAGCTGCGAAGGTGAAACAGTCTGCTGAGAGCAGATTCTCACTGCCGTCAAACACCGGACGTCACTGAATTTAACACAGCAGAAAATTAAAACAGTGGTTCTTGGTCAACTGTAGTACAAGTCCATATCTCAGACAGAAGACAAAAAAAGATCTCTGATCACATTCAAAGACCATGGAACCATTTTTATTTCTGAACTTGTGACCCATTTCTCTGCACCAAGATTAGTCAGATCTGCAGAAAACTTCCTCTCAAAAGTACCTTGTTCCAGGCTCAAAACAAAGGGAGCGTGCTTTTACTGTTTGAGCTCAGACTCTCTTTAATCGTCTCCCCCTCACTGTCAGGTCAGCTGAGTCTGAACCAAAGTTTTAAAACCTTTTAAAAACTCATTTGAATAAATTGGCATTTGCAGAGTTTGCTGTCAGAAACTTTGATTAGTTTTATTTATCTTTTAATTTTGTTGGGTTAAATATAGTATATATACTACAGAAACTGAAGTGGGGTCCAAAACCACATTTGTAATGAACAACTGGTGCTGCAAAGACAACAAAATGAAAATCTTCTGACTATTACTTCAAAGAGCAGCAGATAATGTCTTAGTTTTGTTCTCTTTTCCTACCTTCACTAAACTCTTTATTTGACTGTCAAAATGACTGTCAAACTCCCAGCATGACTTGACCTGTTTTTCGTGGTAAACTTTACTGTCTTATGATATATTGCAGACTCATTTCCACCCATCACTCTGCATGTCATGCTGATTTCAAAGGGAATCATGTCATTTGATAGCTCATGATCAACAGCGCTACGGTTTCGATTTGCACCTCTTTCCACAAATCTTTTAAAGGCAGACGTCTCACCCTCTGGGCCCCTCGCACTGCACCATTGACTGAGCTTGGCACCATGATCAACTGTTTCACAAAAATAAAACTTATCAAAAGCTTTATAGGAGACAAACTCCTTTTGACTGTCAAATGCTTTCTAATACAAAGAGAGTTGACCTCGGCTTTAAGAAAGTATATCTGTCAAAGTTGACGTGACTTTTAAACCAGAAAATGCTTTCTCATTAAACCATTCTTTTCCCTGCAAATGTGACTGCATAACAATCGATAGTTCATGGAAATTAACCTTTAAAAAACCCCAAAAAATGGGTGGGGTTGGTAAACACACCATACATTTGGGTTTTCCTGTGGCTAGTTTATATTGAAACAGTGGTGTCGATTGTGTTCCTGGTGCTCAGAACAAATAATGTTTTATACTAGATGAGCAGAACTAAAGATTAAACGTTAGTTGGCCTTAAGCAAGCTTCAGTTCGCAGACTGCTGGCCAACCAGTAAAAAGAGTCCTTTGTGAGCTGGAGGTGGTGACGTCAAATGGGCTCTATAAAGACATAAATTCATAGTTAAGCTGGAACAACAAGCAGTAGGAAGATGAGTTCAGTGTCCTCCTCTTTTTCTTAACTTGCATAACTAATGAGCCTTAAGCCTTGGATAAATTAGGCAGGACCGGAGACCGCCTTCAGATTTGCACACGCTAGCTTGCTGTCGACAGTGAAGGCAAGCAAGATAAAGGGATTACATACTGTATGTAGATTATCCATTAATTACTACTCTAATAACATGTTGGAGATGCTTGAATACAGCCACTATCAGGTGAGATGGGTCAATTCTTTGTTTTTGACATTCATCGAAAAATGACACAACCTCAAGACTGAGTCTGAAGATAAAACTAATAATTACTTTCTCTCCTGTGGTTGAAACATCATTTATCTTAATAGCATGCACTGTTGGAGACTGTTTCCACTTCCTAAACAAAGCTGAGAGCCGTCGATACTGTGGGAACTAAGCGGCGGCATAGGAAAGCTGATGAATGCTGAATGATGAATTGTTTATGCGCTGCTGCGTGAGTTGTTGATGTGCTCCATGAAGTTAGATTGTCAAAGATCATGTGATGCAACTACGCTGCTCCAGTAAATGAGTAAATCAAATCGGCTGATGCTGTCATGCTGCATTGCGCAATATTTGAATTGTCACATAAGGAGAACGAATTGTGTTTAAACTTTCCTTTCCAAGGACAACTTTCCAAGAGTTCAAAGAAGAGCTCACTGGATGTTGGCTTTTAAAACAGTTTTCATGCCCACTGATCACTGATCCGTATAAAACAACATAGATTAGTTATTTAACTGTAACACCGCAGCTTAACTTAGTACACTATGATTTAGATTTAGAGGTTTGCTTCAGAAAAATATTATTCTTTTATTAATGAGACACTGTTTGTGATTTTTGCTTCTGGCTTGACATAATGAAATCAGACTCCCGGGTTGTAATGTTCATGGCTTGCTCGTGCAGGTGCAGTCTCACCTGGAGAATCCCACCAAGTACCACATCCAGCAGGCACAGAGGCAGCAGGTGAGGCAGTATCTGTCCACCACCCTGGGTGGGAAAGCCGGCAGCCAGTGCCCCAGCCAGCCCCCCGAGCACGGCATGCCGCCCGGGCCCGGCAGCAGCGCACCCAACAGTCCCATGGCCCTGCTCACCCTCAGCTCCAACTGTGAGAAAGAGGTATGCCCGCTCCTCACCCAACGCTTCTTCAGTTAGATTTCTTAATCAAGAGTGATCGTTAAAACAGAGACGCTTTTGTGCACAGATGGATGATGTCATCGATGATATTATTAGCTTGGAGTCAAGCTACAATGAAGATGTTCTCGGACTAATGGACCCAGGACTCCAAATGAACAACCCGGTAATTATTCCCACAATATATCTTACGATATACCTACAATCTGCCATTTCTGAAGCATGAATTTAAGCATGAACATTTATTTTTATCCTCTGTAGCTCCCCGTGTCTGGAAACCTTCTAGATGTTTACGGCAACCAAGGGCTTCCACTCTCGGGCCTCGCCATCAGCAACTCCTGCCCACCCAATATTAAAAGGGAATACACAGGTACACTACTGAGAAACATGCTTCATCATACCTTAGATTATCAGTTTTAATCTGTTAACGTTAATTTAATGGACTTAGACATGATTTGACTGAGCTGTGGACAAAACCACGAGCAGTGTAAAATCATTCGACAGCCATTTTAAGTCACTTTCTGTGACTGATAATAATAGACTCTTCTCTGACTTTTGTTGCAAAGTTAATCTTTCTTCAGTCAGATTAAAGTGAAAAGTTTGCCATTTATGTTTGTCTAAGATACACCGGGATTGTAAATGATCTTATTTATTAAAACTAAGTCAGAATCAAGCAGATAACTAAGATTTTTCATCAGTATGTAGAAGTTGAAAGCATGACTGTTGGACAATGTCAATATTGTGTGCAATTTGGAAATGCACAAGATACTATTAAGTCAATCATTTGCCAAATAATTACTCCAGCTCCTGGCATGAAGCAAGTACTGGACAAGCCTGGATCCTGTGGCCAGTATGAAAACTATCAAAGGCCAGAGGGCTTTCCAGTAGGTAAGCAAAATGAAGAAAGTTAAGATCAGATGATGTTTTGTAAACTGTAATGCTGTTTTCAACCAGATTTTCTGAAAATGCATATGAAGAACTTTGTGCATGGCTGAATCGCACACAATATCAGAACAGCAAGTGATACCTTGTGAATGATTTGAACAGCTGTGATTATCCAGCATAGCACAGAAAATGAAAATTTTTCAGATGTTTTAGTAGATGACAGATTTACTCAGTGAAATAATAACTTTTAATTGCACTCATTTTATAAGCTCAGCGCCATATTACTCACTCATTAAAATTACGATGCTTACGATGCGTTGAAATTCATGTTTGTCTTTGCTTCACAGAGGCTGAAGTTCGTGCTCTGGCTAAAGAGAGACAGAAAAAAGACAATCACAACTTAAGTGAGTTAATCCAAACTGGTTATTGCTAGTTATTGAGTTATCACAGCGCTTTATCTTCATGATTGCCTCAGTAGTTATGTTATGTAGTTCAATGGCAAAATGGCAATTTAATCTGAGAGAGCAGGAATTTTTACAGCTTTAATGTTTTTATATGAAATGCCAAAACAGCCTAATTTGCTTGAGATTTTACAAATATTATTTGATACTGTTGAATATTATTATTATTTATTTATTAAAATTTTAACTCTTATTACTACTGGATTGATTGCTTTTATAAAATTGCACTGAATAATTGAAAATGTTTTTAAAAATGTTCTTTGGTTTTATGACCTGTAAGTAAGATTTACCAGGCTTCTGCATTTACTGAAAACTGTCTTTGGCACATTTTAGTTGAACGAAGACGGAGATTCAACATCAATGATCGTATCAAAGAACTGGGAACCTTGATACCCAAGTCAAATGACCCGTAAGTATTTTTGTGTCTGTCCATTCATTAACTTTGTTTTTTACGTCTTCACATCAACTCGTCCAAGTGTCCTTTAAGCGTGATGGCTAATTTGCTCAGAGGGGCCGTAAAGCATCCTGCGCTGTCCGGGTCAGCCGGTCAGCTGACACTGACTGCAGACCTTTGTCTCCTGTATACCCCAGAGACATGCGCTGGAATAAGGGCACCATTCTGAAAGCCTCCGTGGACTACATCAGGAGGCTGCAGCGGGAGCAGCAGAGAGCCAAGGAGCTGGAGTGCAGACAGAGGAAGCTGGAGCACGCAAACCGCCATCTGATGCTGCGGATACAGGTGGGTCATTGGTCTCAAACAGGACAGTTAACTGAGAGGAGAGCACAGGAGCCTCTTCACAAATATAAACAGTGATATCTTATTCCTCTTTTCATCTATCAGCAGCTCATTAGGAGCTGCAGTCATAAATGATTAACACTCATTTCATATAAAAATTATGTGGCCAGAACAATGCTTCAAATTATTTGAAGCAAATTATGCATTTTCCAATATTAACGGTTCCCAGATGATGAATCCTAATTCCCTCTTTTGACTCTGAGCACTTTGTATGTGTGTGGTTTTAGCTAAAGGTCTCAGCTGTTTTTGTCTGGGACTCACTGAGCTGCAAGCACTGCTGATAAAATCTGTCTCAGTGCAGCATCAAGTTGATTAGATAACAGACGAGTGGCCTACATCACATTTTAAGGTTTTTCTGTGTTTTCCTGTAGGAGCTGGAGATCCAGGCCCGTGCTCACGGCCTCACAGTGGTGTCTTCATCCTCCTCCGTCTGCAGCTCGGATCTGATGGCCCGGGCCATTAAACAGGAGCCCGTCCTGGGCGACTGCCCCTCCGATCTCTACCAGCACAGCTCTGCTCCCGACATGTCTCCTCCGACCACGCTGGACCTCAACAACGGCACCATCACCTTTGACCAGATGCCGTCGGACGCTGGCGACCACGGCCCTTATGGAAACTCCAGGACGTGTAAAATGAAGGAGCTGGTGAGGGACAACACCATGTCGCCAGTTTCCCCGAGTGACCCCCTGCTGTCCTCCATGTCCCCGGACAGCTCCAACCACGGCAGCAGCCACCACAGCTCCAGCTCGAGTATGGAGGAGAAGGAGCACGGCTGTTAGCAGAGACTGACGCTTTATTTCTGTAGCATCCCATCCTCGAGGCGCCTCACCTGGTGTGACTTAAAGGAACTCGGACGTTATTTTTATCTTTATTTCATATTTTCTTTCTCACCTTTTGCTTATTAATTGCTGAAATCTTGCGTTTAAATGGTGTATGTCAAATGTAAGTGACACATTTTAGCTCGACCCTGCATTGAACTGTCCAGAGCAAAAGAGACAGCACATATTTAAATGTACGGGTAGTAAAGTGTAAATGTTCTGGTGTGTTCAAACCTGTCATAAAAAATGATTTACCTCTTACTGACAAAAAAATATAGATTGCTATTTAAAAAATATAAGACTAAATTTTTCATATCATCAATATTTTGTCAACATATTTAATTTGATAGGATTGAAACTGTTATTTTACAGTATTATATCATCATGGTCATTTATTTATTTTGAGATTTTTTAGATTTATACCACAACTATAGATACAACACTCCACAATATTGATCTTTTGTTATTCCAACATGGCCTAGTTCATCACAATGATAACTTGATTTTTGGAAGGAAAAGTGGTCCGTGACAATATAATGTAAAATGACCTTATTTTAATGTGGTACCAGTTATATTTTTTAAACTGTGACTCACACACACAAACAAAGAAAGCTTTGTTTTGATCCACAGATGACAAATACACCATATCCATTAAAACTTTAACTGCATCTATTCTGATTCCTGTTTGTAAGAGCGAATGTCCAAACATTACACCCCATAATGCTTATTTTCTGACAAATGTAAAATGTGGTTAACATGCAAAAAAAAAAAAAAACTACTTTGCCAAAATGCATAATTTGCTGTGTAGATCCTGAACAACTGCTGATTTCATCTTTTTAGTCGCTTTAGAGCTGAGTGGATGTACACACTGGGAAAGTCTTTATGTCTGTACAGAACTGGCTGATAGATTTTTGTTGTGATCTCTTGAGGCCCTTGTTGTAAAAGAAAAGACTTGAGACACACTGTATATAGAGCCTTTTGTAAAAGAAAAACAAAACTTCAAACACTTTAACTATCATTTAAGGTGTTTTTGTAACTGTACTGTTGTGTACTTAAAATTCACCTTTAAATTTATTATTAAAATGTATTCTTAAGCACATTTATATAAAAAACACATCTTGAGAGACAGGAATCAGCCATCAGTCCGTGAGGAGGACTGTAAGTGTCCTGTCTGGGTCGTCTCTTGCAGTGCATGCTGGGATAGGCTGCTTGTCACAGGAGAGGGAGATACAGTGAATGGATGATGATATGTTATTTCTACAGGTATATTAATGGGGAGGCTTCCCTTGTATGGCTTCCTTGTATCCCTACGGATCATCATTCATTTAGAATAACTGGCTAATTGAAGTTCCTCTTCCTAACACACACAAATGTTTATAATAAAATTTGTCTGTGACTATGTTGTTCATTAAATGGTAGTAAAAACACACTCTTTGTTATACTGAAATGCAAAAACTTAAGTAATTCAGCTATACCAATACAGCTAGTGTCTTTACAGCAGATGTGAATGGAGAATGATGTACACAGTCGTATATCTGCCCAAACTAGCCACGGTGCAGTTTTCTTCCATGATTGGCCATGTGGAGAAGACTGTGAAGCAATCACAGTTTTAGATTATAATAAAGAGTTGTAAAAGAGCATGTAGTGGTGAAATGGAGGTTATCATTGTATTGTCATGTATGAATCCAGGATGGATGATTACAACTGTGTAACCTGATGGTCAATATGAGCAACACCAGAGAGCAATTCCCTCTGTCATCACTAATAATCAGTTCATCCAGGCCAAGTGGGCATTTGTGGTAAACTGGAAGTTAACTTTATCTCATTTTTGGGACTGTCCATTTGCAGATATTATGTTCTCAAAAATGGGGTGGACAGGCGTGTGGAGGACAAGCAAGCCAAAAACCTCGCGGCTATCACCAGAGTGGAGGCATAAAAATCTGTCAGAGTAATCTGTCAGATGATACGACTTTATATTTATTAGGTTTGAGGGAAATAATCAGTTCTACTCTGCATCACAGTGCTTTGTTAAACAATTCAGTATTGATGTAGTGAAGTCTAAAATTGATTATCAGCACAATCTTCAATGGACTGCTGTTCCAGAGTTTGGCACTTTGCTTCATTCTGCACAAAGATAGAACAGCAGCTGCAAGCAATAAAAGAAATAAAACCACACTCAACAGACTTAAAAGCAGATGTTTGAGCACCCTCGTTAGTCCTAAACCATGCACAGAGATCCGAAACTGAGATGTGTCACAATACATGAGCGGCATTTACATGAATTTACATGATGTTTTTCGAAATCTGATTAAAAAGATATTAAAAATGTTAGCAGAGCACTTATCAATCTGAACTCCGTTAAGAAAACATTTGAAAGTTGTTTGCTTGCAAACAGACCTGACGTAACATGAATTCAGACTTTTATAAATTGTCGTCAAGACAACTCCACAAAGACAGCACAACTTTATAACCAGTGTACATACACTCACTGATAGTGTGCTCATCCATGTCACTAAGTTCAATTGTTGTTCAAAATGTTATCAGCTAATTTCATCAATCGACAGCTTTGCCTGGTTCATCTCCCCAAAGGCCAATTTTTAAGAGGGAACGATTGAGCAGAAGCTTTTGTAAAGAAAACATATCCTCTAGGATGTTGTTAAAAGTACCTCTGGGCCTGTCAGCTTTCTACAATTACAACAATAACAAGATAAATATGACAGAGAAAAGAACGTATGAAAGTAATTCTGAGAACACGGTCAGGCTTTTCAGAAAGTTAGTCAGTCAACATTTTTAACATATTTAACAATACTTACAGGAAGCTTTTCTTCAAAAAGTTGGGGGGAAATATTTCTGTCAGTGCTTTCAGTCGACACAATGCCACAATCTAAGTGGCCCTGCCTGCTTAAAAGTGCCACTAGACAGCTTTCATGTCACCTGCACGCTTTTTAATGATGTTTAATTGAAAAAATGGGAATATTTTCTCAACTCAGCAAACTTATTTTATATTTTAAAGAACATTCACACATCCACTGACAGACTAAACAGGTAAACTATAATGGTTGATTACATTAGTTTTCCTAATCAAACATAGATAAGGATTAGAGGGGAAGAGAAAAA
>JBAJHX010000096.1:23041261-23062294 GCA_037176925.1 Amniataba percoides
GGAGAACATGCAAACTCCACACAGAAGGGCCTGCCTCGACCGGGAGTCGAACCCAGAACCCTCTTGCTGTGAGGCGAGGCGAGGTGAGGTGCTAACCACTGCACCACTGTGCCGCCCAACTTCAGGTGATCCTTTTTTTTAAAAAAAAAAAACAGGATTAGCCAGCTTTCCTCTCCTTTGCAACTTTTACCCCAGTTTAACTCCTCTACAGAGATGCATTCACCCCTGCATGCAGTAAAGATAGCAGGGAAGTGTTGTGATTGCGTCTCGCTGAGGCGCTTTTGCATCATAATAAACATCCCCTCTCTGTGGAGCTGTCTGGAGGATGTGGAAGGCAACCTGAGGTCCAACGTGGGAAGGGAGGGTTCCTGTGCAGCAGCAAAACCCCGGCCTGTGCCAGCAGCCTTGTTTGAACAGCGGAAGACACTTTCCGAGTTTAGTGAGAGCCTAGTAAAAGCCTTGTAATTCACAGCACTGGTGTAATGTTCCTCCTCCAACAGGTTCCAGAGGAGCAGCAACACTTCATCAGCAGTATAGTCAAATCGCCAGTAAACCGCTGTGCCATATGGGCCCCAGTCCCGACTGCAGGGGCAATCTGTAAAACAGGAGCATGCTGGTAAATAGAGGCCGGCATAAAAAAAATGATCAATTACTCACATTACGTACAGTCCTTCAGGAATTTACTTTATTGGTCTGGACATCTGTTATAATATTGTCATAATGTGTAATCAGATGGGACCTGTTCTAGCCAAGTGGAAGCCCAAAAAGCAGCCGTAAATGCCCAATTAAAATGCACAATGACAGCTTTTTGTCCATCTGCTGAATAGAATGTGTGTGTGTGTGTGTGTCCGCTAACACCCCCTACACACACACACACACGCACACACTCCCAAGCATCAACTACCCTTTTTATTCTTTCTTTTTTTTCTGAATAATGACCAGCAGCTCAAAGACACCCAGACAGGAAATATCCAAGTTGATATGGTCACGCTCAGTTTCTTTCTTTTTCTTTTTCTTCTCCATGACCTTACTGAGGGATTTGTGAGTCTCACACTCGTACCTGCAGATCTCAGCCGCCTTACATTACAACGGCCGCGGCATTCTGGGAAAAAAAGAGTGCATCATTTGAACTCAGAAGAATTCAAAATGTGAAGGCGTGCCTGATAAAGAGCATGTTTTCTCCCACTTGAAATGGGCAATAAGTAGCAGGGTGAATGTTAAAGAGGGCTTTGGAGAATGCTCTCCATCTACCTCCTTTCTCCCTTCTCTAGGGATTACTGCTCTTTAAGACGGCGAAAACATCAATGCAGGTTTATTTAAAGGATGAAGGCATTTTCTGAATGGTATTTTGGGGCCGTATCATCAGGTCTTGAGCGAGGATTAGTGCTGTTAGGCATTTTGAGCTGTGTTTCCTGTCCTGATAAGTCGGATTTCACCTTCAATCTGCGTGTAAGCCCTGGGCTCTGCTCCTCCCCGCCTGCTCCTCTGAGGTCCTAGCCTACCCTTATCCAGCCGGCCCGGCCCAGCCTTACCTTTCTCTGCTATCTCTCCAAACTCTTCACAATCCCGCTCAGCCATGGCGCCGCTGTCCCACCCTCTTACATCTTATTTCTCCAACAGTTTCCAACTTTTACCTCTTATCTTGCACATTTTCTCTCCTTTTTTTTTTTTTTTTTTTTTTCATCCGAGAAACGTAGGCGGGACGCTTCAGCCTTTTCGTCCCCAGGACCGGTCCCTGCCTCTTTGCAGCTGGCTGGTATTTATCATCCCGGCCTCACACTGAAGCCATTTGGCAGTCAGATCTGCGGGTGATGAGGTTAACTACTAAAGTTGTATGTAACTTGGAGCCTTCCTTGCGATGATTAATCAACCAGCAGAAAATGAGCCCCTGTCCCGGCATCCCATGCAGTGTGCAGCATCTGTGATGGTCAAGGCAAACAAATGGCTCCCTGTCTTTGTTGCTGAGGACAGAGCATAACTGGACATTATAAGCAATTAATTTTACATGGCTTCATCCGCAGAGTCCCCAGCAGCTAATGGAAGCGCTTTTATGCAGCATCCAAGAAACCGCATGAGCTGCGATATATAAAATGCACATGTTGTCAGCTTTTGTGAAAAAGGAGCAATTGCTATTCTTGTTTTTTTCTCTGTTTTCTCTAAACTACTTCTTCATATAAAAAGATCTTTCAGTCATTATCAGAGAATGTCAAAGCGCATACAAATGCTAACCTTATAAAACAGTTTTGTGTCCATGTAGGGTAACTGTTTTGTCCTCCTGCCCTTCAGTGCCCCATCCCCAGAAGCAGCTTTCCTACAACACCTCCAAGGCCGGAGTGGTCAAACTGACTCAGACTCTGGGCACCGAGTGGATCGACAGAGGAGTGCGCGTCAACTGCATCTCGCCGTAAGTGCTGCCCGCTCGCGGCCTTCCTCTCTCGCCGCCTCGGTGCCAAAACGCGGCGGTCCACCTTTTGAGCATTGCGAGGGATTGAGCCGCAAAAGGAAGTGGTGATTAGTGTGTTTGCTTTCATATGAAGAGCCCCATTTGAGAATGATGCACTAATTTAAGTCCTCAAACAATACATCAGTGCTTAATTAGATGACGTCTTGAGGGATGAATCAACCAAACACTTGCTCTAATTGTTCTATTCAATTAGGGAATCAAATTTGCAACCTCACTCCAAGTGTCGGTGCAACAATAGCGCCTTGTTTGTATCTATTTGTCTGTGAAGCTGAGCAGGGGAAGAAAAGAGGAGAACACAGGAAGGGCTCTGTGTGTGTGTGTGTGTGTGTGTGTGTGTGTGTGTGTGTGTGTGTGTGTGTGTGTGTGTGTTTGGGAGGGGGGATGTGTGTTAAGTGGAGCATCCCTTAGCCCCAGCCATCCCTGAGCAAATCCGTCCGGTGGCACCGGGCGAGCCAGGCCCAGTCACAGCCCCAGAACAAAGCCCTCACACACGCGCCGCGCTCAGCTTTATTTATCGGCAGCTTGTTTGCTAATTTTAATTTGCAAAGAAGCAATTCTCTCTCCCCTCGCTAACTGGGTGTCTCAATGGGCCGCTGATTTCTTTGAAGTGACAGTCGGTAAATATGCATAAAAAAGGGACACAATTAGCGCTCACGAGGTTGACTGGAGCCTGATTCCATTGGCAACTTTAGCCGCAGCGGTGATAAGCTGCATTATCTAGAAAATTGGCTGAGGGAAAACAGTACCTCTGATTGCCAGCAAAGGTTCCAGATAACAGGGCAGCTGAAGAGAAATATAATTGAGGTGGAATATGTTAACCAAGGTGTCACACGCTCCTTGGAAGTGCTAATTTATCCAAATGTTGGAATTCCATATCAAGGCACCAGGATACGCCGAACAATGATTCAGGCCTCACGGCTTTTAGTCACTGTCACGTCGATTGTGTAGAAAGTCAGAAGTCGTCTCACATTAGGCGCAGGCGGGCGTGTTGACATATTTATTCAAATGTAAGCTGTGTGATATTTTACTGTAGAGAGCGGAGAGAACTGTGTTTGTTGTGACTGTGTGATGCCGTCGCAGAGCTGTTAGACGATGTGGCGGCATCACAAAACGAGGCGCGGCACACCTGTTTTTCCTCTGAATCCCACCCAAACGCCGCCTCACCCTCAAAGCACTTAAAGCGCGTTTCAATCAGGAGTCCGAGCAGGATATGAGGGAGTCGCTTATAAAAAGTACTTAACTGAAGGCTTTGAGCAAACGATGCCAGACGTCCCCTCGTACCTGGGGGCTTTTTCCTGAGATGTGCCACTCAGTCCCACAGTAAATATCAGCAGAGATGCCTCGCCTTGCCCTTTCTTCAAAGGATAATTGGGTTTATTTTTGTCACCAAAGTGGTGGCTCTGAAACAACGCTGTCACTCCTGGCTCTCAGTTGTGATGCCTTCTGATTTCATTGTGGGCTTTTTTTCTCCCTCTTTCTTTCTCTCCCTTTCTCTGTCTCTCTTTTCAGGGGGATTGTTGACACCCCTCTCATCCACTCGGAGAGTCTGAGGCCTCTGGTGCAGCGCTGGCTGTCAGATATCCCTGCTGGTAGACTGGCTCAAGTGACAGACCTGCAAGCTGCAGTGGTCTACTTGGCATCTGACGCCTCCGACTACATGACAGGGCATAACTTAGTCATAGAGGGTGGGCAAAGTCTGTGGTAGAGGGGGTAGATGAAGAGATGAAAACTTTTTTTTCTCCCCCTCTCTTCACTTGTCTCCAAAATAGGTGGCATTCACATTATCTCCTTTTGACACATTCACAGCGATGTTACTTTAAATCTTTCTGGATGTTTAACTTTTGGCCAGTTGAACTGCTTTATGGTGCAACAAGATGACTGGTGTGTCCTCTGTGCGTCCTGTAAAGGTTCGTTCTGCCGTCATGTGCGTTACAACTTTTTTACTTTAGTCATTTTTTTTTTTTTTTTTACTAGATGAAAAGCAGTGAATTTTGTTAAATGCTTAAAGGATGCCAGTCTTCTTGTCACACAATGGACATCAGTTAAGCTGTTCTAGAAAATATCTGTGAAGAACGTAAAGGAAGTCTGTCTCTGGTCGTTCCAATACGTCCTGATTGTCTTGTCACAATTTCTACCGTATGTTCTCTTGAAATCATTTTACACATGGATTGCAATTTTGATAAATGTGGCTGTTATTGTCCTCTTAAATGCCACTGGAAGAAACTCCATTTAAAAAACTATATAGCATACTTGAAAAGCTTACATGTCAGATGAAGTTTTTTTTTTTTTATCACCTGTTTTATACTTGTGCTGGATAATAATAAAAGGAATGACAGTTTTGTATTGTGATGAACAAATGGACATGACTGATATGTGTGATTTTTCTAACAACCAAATAAAATGCCACATCTGAGCTCCGGGTTTGCTTCATGTTCTGAAAAACCTTCTCACAAAATTAACAGAAAATGTGGAACGATGGATTCAGTGGTGAGCAGCAGTTTTACGCCACACACAGGAGCCGCTGAGTTTTAGTGCTCACTGGTCTGCACCTTGACTTAGACCTCCCTCTGGCCCAAGACTCTTGTGTACCATATGCAGGATTACAGCATCCCAGTCTGCCTCTCTCCAGCTCTTTCTTGCCAAATGGTCCCCAGAAGTGGTGCTTGTGAGCGCCATCTTAATTGCTCCATTAACTGTTTGTGTGCTGAAAAACAATACTTAAAGGAGAGGTTAGCCGAGGACGTGACCCCGGCCGCTGCAATTATATGAAAAGTAGTGGCCAATTAGCTCTCCCTGCAATGTGACACTGTTGGTGTGTTTATGTGAGCAACTTCAACTTCTCACTGTTACTGAACGCTCTCTGATTTACATAATTGGGGGATTGGTCATTAATGGGAATGGCGTGTGAGAGGATCCCATTAAGATATGGAGTGAGATCTGATCATCTCCTCTGCTCTGTGCTATTTATCTCCAGCTGCATTGGCACATTAGAAATTATTGGGATTCTTATCCATCATTTTATGGTGAAATACAGAAGTTTGCCACAGTGTCTGGCAGAATTTGTTCACAAGATGGGAAATTCTCTTTTGTGGGCTACTTCCTGGTCTTGCCACTGAGGGGCAGTATAAAGACAGGCAGCACCAGCACTAACACAAGGACACAAAGTTACAACAAGAGGTTATCACATTATTTGCTATCATCTAAAGGTAATGACGGTGAACTCTGTCTTACGTGTGCGTGATGAAATAAGAGCACCTCTCCAATTCTGGTATGCAAACATGCCGAACATGAGAAACAATCAAAGAAATGCTGAATAAATACTTGTGTTTTCAATTAAATGTGGTCCGACACTGGACAGTTACATTTCAAATGCATTAAAAATGTAATTATATGCGTTTTTCAAGAGGAGATTGGAGAAGTCCAGAGACAATGAAGTGCAAATATGAATCTGTAGCACGATTTGATAAAATGCAATATCCATTTTCATCTACAGACCAAATCTTTATGTATCAGGCAAGTCAGCTTGCAGGTAATCCTGGTGTTTTCTCATTTATATTTTCCCAAGTCGAGTAAAGTTGTAGAAGTACAGATGCACTCTGTAGTTAGTGGTGCCTCCCCAAGTCTGTCAGAAAGGATGCATGAGCTGTCAAACACAACTCATGAAACAAAAGCCTCTTTTACCCACAGTCCTTCTGTTTCCAGCCATCCACTGTCATCATTCAGTGGTGGTGTCTAAACTGTTGTTTTGCCGTCATGTTTTGCACTGTATTAATCTCTTCCAAAGCCCTCTTGGAAAGGTCTTGTTTTCCTTTACAATTGCAACCAAGAGAGCCAAATCTATAATTTGAGCAGCAAAATATGATATCCCCGTCCAACGCCATAGCCTGCTTCATGAGGTGTAAGTGATCTTGAATCCATTATTTATGACCTCCTTTTGCTCCCATTACTCTGAAGTGTGAGACCCTGTTGTACGTAGCGCTGTTGTGCTAAACAGTTCTCCAGCAGAAAAAGGCACTTGCGCCCTCACACCGAAAATCAGCTTTGATTAATGCTGGCTCTGTCACGGCATGCGACGTTTTACAGCAGCAGCCGTTCAGAGGGAGACCCGGGTCGATGCCGAACAACACGATGAGGCAATGTGTGTTGCTGAGCGTGTCCCAGTGACAAGAGGACCCAAGGGTTTATGGATGACATATTAACATTTGACAATATCAATACACTTTTATTGATGTATTATAGCTTCCCGTTACATACCCACTGAGTGAGGTGTTTGAAGATGAAATGTTACCCCTTATAAATTGAGTTGGGCCCCCTGATGCTATCATCAGAGGTAGGACTGTGCAACAGCACAAGGAAAATGTCAACATCTATCTTATAATAAGGGCTGCTGGTGCTGTGCGAACTTCAAACTTAATGACCCAAGACAATTTAATTTGACTAATTACCTGATGGGAAGTGTGATCGTCACTGCGGCCTAAACACTGACTCATTTCACTTCAAAATACACGCAAATCTTACGCTTTGCTATGGCAGGTAATACTCTTAAATGATCAGAGACAGTGGCTGGAAAATATAAATGCTAACCACTGTGTTTTGCAGGTGTTTTCAGAGACACAATCCTGTAAATATCAGTGATAAAAATGTATGATTGACAGTGTTTGCTGTGTCCTGCTCAAAGTAATCATTTGGCACTTTGGGATTTATGCTTATTTGAGAAAATCAATATAACTCTCATGTTTGTACAGTGATTAGATTTGAGTTTTTGTTTAAGTTAAATAAGATCAAACATGATCCTTCGTGAGGGGAGGCATATTGTTTCAAGCTTTATGCTTAACTCTGGAAGCAGACTTGCTGCTGGCTGCACAGATGTGAGACATGAGAGTGCTATTGATCCACTCATGCAACTCGGTGCAAAAGAAAGCAAATATAATGCCAAACTATTGTAATTGTACAGAAATTAAGACAAAACAAATGAATTCAAAATGAATTTAACTTACCATACTCTTTTATTTTACACTTCATTCTTACTTTATCTTACTTGCATACCTATTTTTTGGCACCTATTGACTGCTGTTTCATTTTGATCACAAGAGGTTGCATCAAGTTTAATTAGCCTTTTGTGTTCTCCTGCGATTCTGTGTGTGTGTGTGTGTGTGTGTGTGTGTGTGTGTGTGTGCGTGTGTTGCACCTGACTGGCTGAAGGCACTGGATCATTGTCTACCAGTGTTTGTTATCTCATGTGTTATTCATTGAAAAGCTGTTTTGCTGTTTGCTCTCCTCATGCTACCTGCTGACTTCACATGGGGTGACTTTAACTGGCTGCTCTGTGTGCTCAGACGGATTGCCAATAAATACAGTGTGAGGACTTTGTCAAGCTGCATTATTATATTGCATTTCTGCTTGAAAGCCTGACGTGCACCATCAGGCTTCATGTTTCACACACTTTTGTTGTATTGCTTTTTAGTTTTTGGCTTTAAAGGCATAATCAAGTGAAATATTTCATAATCAAACCAAAATGTACCTGACATGTTTTTCATTATTTGCCATGACTGCAATAACACAGATGTGTTGCTTTATCAGTCACAGGACTGGATTTATGCTGTCTTCTTCTTTGTTTAGTTTGTATTAGCTTGGATACTGAAGCTTTACCCAACATGATTATGATTGTTTTTTTCAAAGATGCCTCCAATGACATCTCAAGAGGTGTCTAAAAAACAATTCAAACGTCCACATCCTGTATCCACATTGTAAATGTATCAGGCTTTTATTCAACATTAATACTGAGCCGGGGAAACATTGCACTCCGAGTTCTCTAATTACAATGCAGCTAATGTGTTATTTCCTCCCCATGTGGGATTACTTTCATCTTTCCCATTAAGATGCACATTTTGTTTGGATACTCAAATTACAAACCCCATATTAAATCTGACTGTGCAAAAGGCATTGATCATAGCCCCGATAGCTGCACTCCAACTTTGATTTAATTTGCACTTCCATTAATATCTATGAGACGTCCGATTGTCGTCTTGGGCATATTGATGGTATTGTAAGCCCTGCCTTCATATAATGTTCCCCAGCGGCAATGAGGAAATGTTACAGAGAATTAGGCCGAGAAGCAGGCTCAGTGGAACTGGCACTGCAGTCGGAAATTCATTACCCTAATAAATAGAGGGGAAAAAAAGCGAGAATCTTAAGAGAAATTTCTCTCTCTCTCTCTCTCTCTCTCTCTCTCTCTCACCACAAAAACACAAAAAAAGGACCCTCACTTTGGCCCGAGAGTGGATGAGTGTAACTTAGGCGCTTCTCATTATTGCTATCCGTGCACCCAAGGGTCTTCTTGGGACCCTGAGAAGTCTTTCAAATGTGCCTGATGATTCAATAGAAAAGCAGTCGCCTGGTGCCTGCCTGTCCATCATGAAGCTTTATGTCTACATACAGAGCTATTGGCTCATACGTGGCTTTGATCATTACATTAATGAGAATGCAGCCTAAATCTCATTAATATCTTCAGAGTAGAATGAAAGAAAACACAATGCAGCGGTAGATTCATTGTGAGCTAGATAAGTGTCAAGGCACGCTGATTCCTTATGTTGATTAATGAAGTGCCAAGTGAGTATATGTACTGTTCCCTTCCTTTGTTGAAGCGTTGACACGCTGTTTTCTATGGGGAAAACACTACTGGAGCCAAGAGACGTGAGTTATGCTGTAATTAATGCAATCATGAAGATGAAAATAGCTGTTGTTGCAACTGGAAAACGACAATGAAAAGCGTGTGAACCGAGGGGGGGAAGATTCATTGTTAGGTGACTGCGCTCAGAGACTACGCCGTCCTCCGAGGCCCTCTACGAGGCTCAACAATGTATCTTTCAGTAAGCAGCACGTCTGAAACAAATATGTTTTACTGCATCCCTCACTTCCTGTAGCGAGGCTTTCACTCCAGACGTCTGCAAGCTTTTTCAGTGGATGGCACAATTTCCCTTTTTTGTTTTCTAAAAGGGGGAGGGCTCGGCTTCTCTTACGATTCTGCCAGAGTGATTCATTTGCAGGTCATTAAAAAACTCGTCTTTTGAAAGCGTTAGGCTGCTCAGGTGGCGAAGCCTGTGCAGGGGAGACATGTCGTAAATAAAGGCAGCTACATTTCAAATGCCATAAATAGGGGACACCTAAGGACCTTGCATGATTGCAGACATCTAATCATTTAATTTATGCGTGTCTAAAGGAGCCCTCATTAACATTCAAGTAGCACTCATCTGTCTAGCGGGATCCATCCGAAGGCTGCATCACTCTCGGATGGAACGTATCTATTTGGGCAACACAGCATGGCAACACACTCAGCAAGCACCTTCTCGCTTTCCCCCTCAATGTCACCAGAGACACAGCATGTAACTCTCATAACTTACAGTGTGTGATTTGTGATCCAGTGATTGTGTTGCTGTTAATGCGGGGAACCTCTGACAAAGTTAAAGTCATATTCTCGAGGTCACAGTACAGCGTTGGAAGCAACACTTCTCACTGTGTTGCGGCAAATCAGTTAACCTTTTCCCAGCTCTTTTGCTCTTTTGCACCTTTTGTGCAGCGGTCTGGACAAAAGGTGCATCTCAGACTGTGTCTGCAGACGATCATCAGCAGCCTTTTGATGAGGACAAGTGAAGCCTGTGATGTTTATTTTTGAAAACTGTCTGAAGTCTTTGTTAGCGCTGTGATACTGTAACACACCTCAGTGTCTGCACAGCAGATGCATGCATGACAGAAACTCAATAATAATTGGCGTGGATTGCTTTTGACACGTGCTGGTTGCTGACAGCTGCTTTGTTCTATGGTCAGATTTCATATTTAACACATCAAAGAGTTGGGATACTTCACACTCTCCTAAGGACTGATAGCAAGTCTGACACTTTGCTGTTACGAGAGGAGAGAGTTGGTCTTTCTCAAGTCAAGTTGCATTCAGTGTTCCTTTTTTCACTTCCCTGCCAGATAAATGAAGCAACACGCAGGCCGTCTTGTTACAAGGAACGCGGTAAACATTGCAGGGGAAGTGTCATGTTTACAGCGATAATGAAAGAATTATTGGCAGGAAATTCCTGCAGCATGAAAGCACACTTAAAAACTGTCCCCTGCATGAGTAATCTGTACTGTAAGCATGTGGATTTCATAACTGTTGTGAACATGACGTGCTCCGGGGGTGACAAAGTGTCTTTTCAGTATAAATTACTTTGCACTTAGATGATTTACAGCAGTGGGACGGTGAAAAGGAGAGAACCGACCTCTCTCTAAAACCTGATCAAAATAGCGATCATCTAATCACAGTTCATTGACCATAACAGGTCTGGATCTCTCCACATCCACCCAGGCCTGTAATACCTGCCATTGGGTGTCTTTTTTTTTTTTTAAGTTTAACAAATGCAAACCCAGCCAAGATGGTGTTACTTTTACCAAACATATTGGTCAATCCCCCTGCGAACTCTCTAATCTTCTAACAATATGAAAATACTAATTAAGTATACATATAGCGAGGTCAAACAGGTCCAATTATTTGACATTTTTCCTCATTATACTGGGACTAACTACACTGCAATACAAGATGCTGTCTCCCAATGTACATGCAGCTCTCTTTTAGCACTAATACGTGTTTTTAGACTCCAACCAGCTCCTGGAGCTAACGTTAGCTTAATTAGCTAGCTTGCCGGGTGATAAAATCTGCCATAGATAGTTGTCATCGCCGGCAGATTAATGGAGTCCTGTTGTAAATCAGAAACATGCTTTTATCTTCCTCTGTCCGAAAATCAGGAGTCCTCTGCATCAGAAACGTGCACAAACTGTGAACGATAAATCTGTCATTGAACCTGAAGGAGGCTGCACCGGTGTGGTCAGTCAGAGCGTGCACACGATCAGCACGAGCCTGGAAAACACAGCCATCTGGACTCTGTGCCGCTCTCATTACTTTTAGTGTGAACCCAGAGGGCCTGCAGGAAAGTGCAAGTTTGTAAGGGCAAAGCGATATAGTCTCCTCATCAGCCCAGAAGAACCTGCAACACCCCCCTGTTTTGAGGTAGGGCACGGCAAGGCGGGGGCCTTTTAACGGCTCCGAGCTAAACACCACGTTTAGAGCGATGCACGAGGAGTCACAGAGGCACGCTCTCCTCTATAGGCAGTATCCAGCAGCATTTTGATGTCTCTAACAAGAACACAATAAATTGTTCCTCATTATTCAGTAATTAACTCCAATGCGCCGGGTCCCCATCCCCCTGCGCCACGCTCTAAATCACCACCCTCCTCCCCTCTTCTCCTCCTGCTACACAGCTCTTTAATTTCCTCTATGCTGTGGGGGGTGGGGGTGCGAGAGGGTGGAAAAGGGGGGAGGGCACACGCAGCTTGATGCACTCCATCATCCCCTTGCCACCCTCTTGTCACCCCTTTCGCCTATTCCAAGCCACCCCCCCCCCCACTCCCCATGCCAGCCCCTCACCGATGTGTGCTCCCCCTGCAGGACGCCACCTGGTTAAGGGAGGGAGAGGTCACCTGAGCCGCGGCGCCGGGCTCCAGTCACGTTTAACGCAGTGAGATCGCAGCGTCTTGCATTATCAAGCATCAAAACTCACCAGCACCCCCCCCCTCCTCGCCCGGTGCCGCTTGCCATCTTTTCGCGGGGCTTTCCTCTTCCCCCTCTGCTCTTAATTGTTAAAATGAGGTCATTAATTGGAGACTGAGTCAAATCACCTGTCATTTCAGCTGGGAATCATCCGCTGATTGAAAGGTATCATAAAAACCTGCCCAGGGCCTGGTTTTTGTCGTGCCTGCTGGGAGCTCCCTTTGTGCCTTGACAATCTCCGCCCATGGGCACACAACTCACTTTACTTTCTCTGGCGGAGATTAGGCGGTAGTCTTGGGTGACACACATCCACACGCGTGGCCCAAATATAGATTCAAGAGAGTCAGTAGTGTCAGGCGCAATTCCTGGAGGATGTTGTGGGGAGTGTTCGCTTTCCACTGTACTATTAACGCCCCTGACCTAATTGAGGATGATGCTCACACACACCACTTCCCTATATGAGAGTGAGGTCAGGTTCATTTGAGGGGGTAATTGTGAAATTGGCATGTAAACTAGGACAATAGAACAAATGACAGAAAAAATGAGGACAGATGACAAATTTCTTGATAGATTTTTAATAAATCCAGACGTGTCCTGCTGCATTCGCAGACACGGTGTGGTAGTCAGGCAGCACAAGCAGACAGAATGAACTTAATCATGCTGAGGAACTGTGTTTTGTGATGTTTACTGCCTTCTAATGTCATAATTTGGTGGGGCTGCATGTTATTTTCTCTCATCGTTCTCTGACAGTGGTCTGCATCATGGGCGTAACTGCAAAAGGGGCTTATGGGAAACACATGCATCAAATATTTGAAGTGACGTCAGCCTAAATGCGCCCAAACATTCCTCACCTTGTGACAGCTACACTGCACGCTGCAAGGTACAGAAAGCAGTACTCTCAGCCACTTAAAAATGCTCCATTTGCTTAAGAAAAATCACAGTGAAAATGCTGGAAATATTAACACAGAAAGACCATTAGAAAAACAGGCCTAAATTATTCTGAAGGCACGATGCTACACAAAGCTTCGGGACCCCATTTTCCACATGGACTTAATCTTGAGGAACACTACACATAAGATGCTGACAAACCCGCTGTTTGAAATAAAAACCCTCTAAACACATGGCATTAATATTTAATGGTGCTGCTTCCTCGGGAGGCCACTCTGGGCTGCAGCGCTGAGTCTGAAGGGAGACGGTATTAGTGCTGTGTGCTCTGGAGGAAGAGCAGCTTCACACTAATGAAGCGATCAGGGCCTGAACTCTGAAGAAACCTCATATCCGATTAGTGAGCAGAGATGCATGTAAACATGGCGAAGCGGCACGCGATTAGATCACTTTGTTAATGTGAGTCTTGTGTCGCTAAACACAACAGCGGAGCGGGCATGCGGCGTTTTGAAGTGTTTTGCTATAGCAACAACACATTTCACATTTAATCGCTTCAGTATTACAGTTTCTTTTTCAGCCTCTACACAAGTGTTTTGCATTAAGCCGCGGCCTAGAGGAGCAGTATGCAAGGTAATGGGTTAACGCTATCCTCTGAGCAACCATTAAGGTGCATGCATGTGTTGCGCAGCAGTGAAAACCACCTGACCTTGTCCACATCCGCTCGGCCGGGATGGGACAGCATTTGAACCTGGCCAGTAAAGGACAGGCCATTTGGATGTTATTAAAAAACATTAGAGTTCCTGAAGCTCATGCTACTCCCAAAGCCATCAGGTAATTTGAAAGAGATCCAGCGAGTTTAAGATGTACAGATGTTTTCGCTTTAAAACTGGCATCTGTTTATGCAGACACACTTTATGTTCGAAAAACCACAAAGGACCTCCAATAGGTTTTATGGAGCAGTATCAGCTAGAGCACTCAGCTTTGTAATTGTGCCGCACCAGGTAATGAGAAAATTGGTCACAAGCAGTGTTCCCTGTAGATGTAACCCGCAACATACAATTTTGCACAGCATGTGCAGTATCTACATTTATTTATTTCATTTTTTTTCATCTGTGCAGCTCTGCCTGAGCTCCTGTGCTGCTTTCAGGAGGTCTAACATGGTCACAGTTTAGAGCCTAATTCATGTACTGTAAGAGGACTAACTCCATCTAAAAATACACGTGCACACACAAGAGTTTTCATTTCATTTCACACAATACCAATAAAATAGAACACGAAGGACATAGAACGTCAACTTTTTCACATCCAGACACATATGGTGAATGGTATCATGTAAATTTGCATTAAAAAGTCTGTATTCTCATTTAAAAGCAATTAATTCCAAGAGAATCTGGATCATTTCGAAAATATTCCAGCCTGTTTTTCATAAAATAACAGAGCTGAAACAGCCTCTCACTGCGTGGCTGATGATTTCCTGATGAATCCAGGCTAATTCTTGTTTGTGCTGTGTGACTAAACTGCAACTTTCAACACAACTGATCAAAGTAGGATAATTAAAAGATGGAGGATTGGGTTTATTACTGCTGCGGCTGCTCAGGCCTGGTTTTAATATTACCTGTCAAACAACTTACAGCCTGTATTAGAAAACTGCAAATGCAAAATATTTTAAAAATATGATTAGACTCAGTTCTCAGGCCAGTACGATAATATATATCATATAATAATATCAATATGTCACGTCACCAGGATATCGATATACACACATGGTTACCATTTGGACACAAAGATGAAAAAAACAGTGTTGCATTCAGTGATAATCAAGTGCATAACTAGTGGGATCATCATTTACATTAAAAGGTACCATCAGTCCTCCTGTCACGTGTAATCTTGAACTGTGAGTTGCAGAAATCTATCGCAGATCTGCCAACATGTTAGTCACAGTCATTGTGGACTGAAGGCTTCCTTTAATAGAAACCTGTGCATTATAGAAAAAAGGCATAAAAACGCAGTATTGTCACAGAAGGATTATAGGTTTCACATTTCTTACAGGTTTTGTGTCCTTGTCCTCTGCCAGTGAATGTCAGGGCTGCTCTGACAGCTTTCACAATAATTTTTTCCATTTAAACTGTGGAGGTTCGTTTCTCTGAGGTCATTTTTTGTCACTGATACAATTACAGAGAACATGCAATTGAATATTTAGCTTTTTCTAAGTCTGTCAGATGCCTGAAAGTATAAATAAAGTGGTGATTGTCACGGCCCACTTTTACATGTTGTTTCGCTGCGATTTAACACATAACTGACTTGCTTCAGTAGCTTGTGTATTGTTGTTTTCATTAGCAGCAGTATCATCTGCTTTCATGAACGAAGCGTATCTCCACCCTCTCATGCGTAAGATTATGTGTAATGGAAGGCAATATGATATTTATCAAGATGAGTTACCTTTTCAGACTCTGTGAATTAACTTTAATAAGACAGTGCCATGAAATCTGCCAGTTATTAGGGTTGGGGGCTTTTTCAGCACAAAACACTGTACAGTTTGTGTGAGAATACCAATGGTTGTCTTTATGTTGTTTTCAAACACTAAATAATTGGGTGAAACACATAATTAAGACCTTAAATACCCATGAAATCAAAGCAGGGCTGATACTGGCTGCTGGCTAATTACCTCCTCCGTTATAGTTTAACACTACCTTTTCTTTTAAGGGACTCACAAAGGCTCATGGGCAATGTAGTAATTCAGTGGGAACACATGGAAAAAAACCTTTTTGATTCAGCACACAGAAAATACAATGATAGCTCATGGCATGTCTGCTTTCCACATGAAAGTGAATGATTAAATTCCCCATGCAGTTCAGATCCATAGCATGCAGAGCGTTGTGCGTCTGAGCACTGTACTAATACAGACCAATACACAGTGTACTGTAACAACAGCAGATGGCAGTGCTTCTGACAACTGCACTATAATGGCCTCCTTGTTTGTAGAGTGAGATTACTCTCTTGGTCTGTATATATAATGGCAGAAAACAAATGTTTGGTAATTGAAGATAATCCAGTAACACTGTGTTGTGAGCCTGGGCTCTCCTGCTGACCTCTCTGGGAGACAGATGATGCTTAAGAACAATGTTGTCCTGTGTACCATTGTCACACTGACATAGCAGTCATGCTCCGGTGTCCATTTCCAATTATGTGACAAGGACATATTTCAGACTGGAGTGATCCAAACAGTGATCTACCACTTGAGAGAACTGTCTTTGAGAACAGAGGTCGAGGGGAGCGACAAGGACGAGTGTCCTACAAATGCCATATCCAACAGCTCCTGTGTTTCCAGTGGCACTTGAACTGAAATAGGCACGCTCAACAGGGGACAGGCTTCAAGATCTTTTTTCCATACTTCAGACAGACTATCATGTTGAAGCTGGAGTGCTTGTTGGTGTGTCAGCGTGCGTATCAACAGAGCAGCGCTGGAATTCGCAGGCCTCAAGGCCAGTGTATTGTTTGTGATGACAGTGCTCACTTTGCTGCATAGTGATTTGGTACTGTACAATTGAAATTCAAGACGGCGCATTATTCAGCCTGTTGAGGTATTCAGTCACTTTGCATGTACACGAGATGGTGATTGTTACAGCCATGCTGTGAGTGTTTGTAACATACAAGTGGGAGGAGGTCGGAGATAAAGAAACATTTATTTACAAGGGCAGCTTGGGATGTGGATCAACTATCCGTCATTAAAGCAGCAATATCAAAGGTTGTGGCTGAATACTGATTCAGGGTCTGTCTCATCAGACATATAAACACAAGGTCTCATGCAGACACACACACACACACACACACACACACACACACACACACATATATATATATATATATATACATATATATATACACATCTAAAATAAAATATCACGAATGTTGCATATTACAGCTCTGACTTTATTTATTTGTGTTTGATCTTTCATTATCTAACCAGTCTCTTATCATGACTGGGGATTAGTGTGGCTTTCCTTCTAGTGGTAGCATAACTCAGAAACCTCCATAGCCAGCTCCAGGCAGTCACTTGCATCATGGCAGGAACTGAGCAGACCGCAGTCCAAGTCCACGCAGGAGTCGTCGCTGCCGCTGGACGTAGACTCCACCGAGGCGGCGACTTGTTTGTAGTTGGGGCAGCAGCGATTGGCGACTTCCTCGCAGGAGTCGGGAAGCATGAGGACCATATCGTAGAATCGGCAGAAGAGACAGCTGAGGACGATTCCTGCACAGTCAGCTGAGGGAGACACATACAATCAGGTCAGTTTGTGATTTGCTTCTCTGAATTTGCTTACGAATAAAAGTCTTAGGGTTTTTTTTGGTGTTTTAGAAAGGCTGCTCCCCTGCACTCTTTACAATGACCTCTTTCAGGTGATGTGTGATGAATTGTGCTTAAACCATATCTCGGGACATAAATCATCTGTACTGCTATAAAAGCTGCTGCTCTTCACTTATATCGTGTAACATTTTAAAAGCCTCCTTTCCTTCCTTTACACATGCATAATTTAGGAAATCATGCCCTGATCCCTCACAGAGAGACAAGCGAGAAAGCTGTTTGGAGACATAATCAATTACCAGAAGTCTCTCCCGTATGCTTTGCCAGGAGCATTTTGACATTGCGTTGTGGTTGCAGTGAAACAATGTGCGATGTATCTTCCCAGCAGCCTTTGCCAAATGGTGCCCCCATGGGTGCTATGAAGCATGAGATCATCAAATGACACTGACCATGAAGAGTTACTCACTGAATACATGTAGTAGGAGGTCTTATCTTGCAAAAGATTCAGCAAAGCACACTTCCTTAAACAGCTTTAACTATCTCTGCTATGTAGTTTCAGCCTCTAACTTCTTCTAATTCAGTTTTTACTGCTCAGCTTGTGAATGGTCCTCACAAAAAGTGTAAAATACTAATTGGTGAACTTTTGAAGTGCAGGTGTATTTCTGACTGTTTGCCCTTGAATCCAGTCTTCATGCTAAGCTAGGCTAACCATGTCCTGACTATATTTAATGCATATACATGAACCTGACATCAATATTCTCATCTCTTTGAAAGAAAACCAATAAAGGCATTTCCTAAAATGTTTGGCCTGTCTTTAATCAAAATGAGTTGCCATTACTATTTAACCATCGTATTTAAAATGTGATGGAATAAAAGTGCATAAGGACATAAGCAGTCTGCCATCAGATCACTTATGCTGCTGCATCTACAGCAGTGAGTCTACTTTGGTGGCCATTTTTTGCATTAGTCTTTCTCTTTTTTGCTGTAGTTTCACTTTCTAAATTATTCACACATTTTCATAATTGATTATATGAACTGCATTTAAGCATTCTCACAGCATGGTGAGGCATAAAGCTTGCAATTTGTCAAATTTTTTATTCTGTCTGTGGTCTGTGGCATTATTATTCTGCATATTAATCATCAGTTATTTCACCAGTAGAAAAGCTATGTTTGGATGAAAAAGTTCATTTCATAACAGTTTTTCTGAGGACTCAAAACTAGATGTTTTTTTCCTTCAGTAATTTCACTATGAGCTTATCTCAAAGGATTTGGCAACAACAGCTGTGTGTGCAGCCAGAGGGCATCAGACGGGCGTGATGAAGTGCTGGTGTCACCAACCTCCCATGCTGCTCTGCTGAGAAGAAGACAGAGAGTCTGTGGTGGAGGATGCTGCAGAGGAAGATCTCCTCAGGTACATTTTCAGGGAGAACAGAGGGGAGCTGTCACACTCTCCCGGCCGCTGAGCCTCCGCGCTGCTCTCCCCTGGCTCGGGCTCTGCAGAGGCGCCAAGCCGCCAGTCGCTGACCTGAGCCTCACTGTGCATCCTTTCTGTCCAGGAGACCAAATAACGAAACTTCAGCGAGCAACAGGTACAATTAGATTATTTGACAAGTGCGACTTGATTGAGTATTTAAAGACCGCAAGGCCAGCATGTGTTGCTGTAAGACGTATAAAGACACAACAGGCACGAGTTTAACTGGCCAGATCTGTCGATGTTTTTTAGGGCTGAAGCTTCTTTTACACTATGACTTAAATCAATATAAATGGACACAAAACGAAACAATATCATAAGATAATAATGCACATGAAATAGTAATGCACTGTTCAAAATCCTTCCACCTTTTTGCCATTTCTTGGTTGCACAGGAAGTTAATAACCGAGTCAAAAATCCCCACAAAGTTTCTTTTGAAAAAACATTTTCATCATAACAACACAGCACAGTGGAACCAGAATACAGACATTATTTCAGGGTTAGCAGCACTGAAGGCAGGTTAAACAACCACACTTTGTGTGACTGTGAGGTAAATGACTGCCTTCAAGGCAAAAAATGGCAAAACATCTATTGCATTTAAATGTCTGAATGAGAACATTAAAAAAAGAATTGCATAATTAATAGCAAGCTTATTAAAGGTTTTGTTTTGGAAACTTCTTTGTTATCACAATTTGTCATGCGTGTATGCTAAACCAGGAGTCCATCAGCTTACCCTGACATGGAGATGGACACAATGGAAAACAGCTGGAGTGACTCCGTTAAAATCAAAATCATCATCATCTCCAAAGCTCACTTACTCACTGTCACTGTGATGTTACGATGTTACAAGTCTGTAAAACCACGTACTGCTGGCCTTACACTTTTCTTTTTCACATTTAAGACATAAGCCGAGCAGATATTTTACCGCTGCAATGACTGGTCAGATATATGTGCACAGGCTAACTGTTCATCCTGTACTTACTTTAAACCTGAAGCAAAGCTCTAAGTAGGTGGGAGATGCTAATGAAAGTTAGTTCATCTTTGCTTGGAAATTATTGATTGACAGGAACCTGACAACTATCCATTACCTCCTGGTGTTTGAGCACAGCTTTGTTTCTTGTGGAGGCTGATAGACACCCGACTCAGAGCCGACAAGCTGAAACTTCAGCAGCATTACCTCTGAAGTAGCTAACGAGAAGTGACCCGCCTAAGACTGGAGGCAGGTAAGAACCTCCACCCTGTGTTCACGTAACCAAAGAGCCAAGTCTGAGAAATGCAGGAGTTAGGCTGTGAAATTTCTGAGAGCAGGAGTAGATCTGTTTGTTAACATCTGATTTAAATAGATATTAATGAATTATTGCGCTAGCTGCAGACTGTTTATTTTTTCACCACCTATTGGAAATGAATAATTCACCGTTCCTTTCTCTGTTTTATTTAACATTTAATGCCTAATGATTTATTCAGACCCTGGACACATTTTTGAAAGTAGAATAAACTGTATTTGTCTTACCTAAATTGTTGAAAGAGAGATACAAATGGACGTTGCTCAGGGCTGTATTGGCCATTTTTAAGATTTTATTAGCTGTTTTTTTAATACGTATGAAATAACAAAGTTCAAAATAGTCTCCCTTGTTATCACCTTTCGTCAGCTTGAAGTTTCCTTTTATCTCTCATTAGGGGTGCCTGTGTTTTTATCTGTCATCTCTCAGTGATTGAATGAGAAGAGAAGAAGGCCGGGATCGCTAACTACAGCAAGTTAAAACTTCAGATCAGTGCCGTGTGCGTGTATGTTTGAGCTGAGAAGCAGCAGTCTAATGAATTAAGTAAGAAGTAAAGCTGGTCCATGCCCATGACCATTAGCTGATAGAGAAATAAGGCCTGCAGGCAAACTATGCATTTTTCAGGTTTTGTTCCAGTGTTTCACTGAGCCATGCTCACTCATTAGACACCACAGTTACTCGGAGCAGTGGATCTGATGATAATTTTAATTCATGTTTTAAATCAAAATGCACACTCAAATTTGCAGCACATCAGGACCGTGGAACAGAAAACATCTACACGATTTAAAGAATGTATGTAAGCAAGCGGCTGACAAAATCCATTAGTTTCGTTGCTGGAAAAAGTGATTTTCTGGGGAAATTGTTCTGAAACTGTGCAACTTTTTTGTTTTTTAATTTCTCATGTTTAATATACAAGACATGATAACTGCAGGCAGACTGGTGCCATTGTTTCAGTACCAGGAAGAGGAAGAATGACACCGACTGCTGCACATTATCACAACAGAGATTTACCAGAAACACAATGACTCAATAGTGATACTCTGA
>JBAJHX010000096.1:23062394-23107084 GCA_037176925.1 Amniataba percoides
TCTGAGTCACACTAACTTACCTCCTCTTGCCCACGTAGAGCTCTCTTCCGCAGTGTTTACTCTCCCTTTGTCTTTCACGTCGGCTCTCAGAGTCATTTCATCTGCCATCTGGTCCATTGCATCACAAATAAAAAATGCACTTCAATGACAAACCTGATCGCCTCGAGCCAAAAATGTGTGGCTGAGGCCAAAGTGAGTCAGTGTCTCGCACAGCTCGGCTTCTTCACACACTCTCAGGATTGAGGTCCTCACGCGGCAGGCTGAGTCTTCACGTCCAAGCTGTGCAGGCAGCTGTTTACCTCGGCAGCAGAGAGCATCCAGCACAATTTATCCTTTACATTGCACAAGGTCCATTTGGCCTGCTGCCTGCTGTACTGTAAGCCTCTCCAATGTTCCAATGACGTTGGCAAAAAACTGGGGAGATCCGCTCCTATTAAAACATCACCGGGACAAAGTCAGCAACATTTTATTAGTTTGAGTTAGTTCCCTCCATGAAGGGATAGTGAGGCCAAAGGCAGATGCAGTGCGTCACATAATAAAAGGAAATATCACATTAAAACTTCAATTCCCAGTACAGATGCATGATTAAGCAATCAGGACACAAAGTAAAGAGATGCTGTGCCGTTTCAAGAGATGTGATCACACGCGAGATGGAAAAGTCACTCTTTTGCACATTTGGAAGCATTTGGAAGATAAAGATGATTGTGAAGAAAACACTGTGCACATTTTGATTCACACTCACTCATGCACGCAGCACATCTCAGTCACTCCTTCCAGGCTGAGATTCTGCTGAACATATGCATGAGGCAGCCAGTGCCAGTTTGTTTGTTGGGGCGAAACATGCGGTGAAACATGGATAGCGAGCTGCATTCAAATTTCTCCGAATACAAGCCAACCAATTTACTCTAATTAGGCTCAACACTAGAGTTGCATTTTAATAGACGCCCCGCTGTGTTTGCATATGTTTAGAGAACAAGAGCCATGCTAATTGAAAAATTAAGATGTGAGAGTATTTGTCTACTGAGCTCCCACTATGCTGCACTCAGTGTAAATATAACTCCTGAAGAGAACTTCCACAGAGAGTTTCTAGTGCTTTCTTCCTCCTCTTCCTTTCATTTCCTTTGTGTTGTGATGGCGATACAGTGCGATAGCGAAAAAGGACAAATCAAGATTGTGCTCTTGTGTTGCTCAAACGTGCTCCAGTGATGATGCGACGCTGACATATTCCCACTCTGCGGCCTCGTTGTTTGTCACTGACGCGGCAGGTTTTGTTTTATTGGTCGGCGTCAATCAAGCCGTCAGAGAGGTTCAGCGGGTTGCGTGGTTAATTTGGCTCCCGTGGAAAACGTGCTCTCCGTGAAATGAGCTGTGCGGCCTGGCGTCTGCAGAAGAGTCACGGTGGCTGACACTCCGCCCCATTAGAGCTTTCCCTAATGTAGAGTGAAGTGACAGGCGGAGATCAAGTTCAGGTACAAATTACAGTACATCTAAGTGAAAGCTTTCTGACCCGCTGCACTCACAGTCCACTCCATTATTTACAGCTGTAAACAGGTAGTCATACACATCCACCCCAGCTGCTCATTACAGCCTGTGTCTTGCTGTGTTTATGTGCTGTTTGTGGCTGGGGGTGAACCTGTTACTCCGCCCTCTATATCTTTATTTCCCTTCAAAGGCATTTACCAGTTTTTCCCTTGTTGTTCAGTGGGGAGACCACAAATATTAAGCAATGATTCTCTGATAATAACCACGCTGTGGTAGAGTACTACATTAGCAGAGCTGAGTATGGTGGACAAAGGCAAAAAAGGCTTTAAAGTAATTAATAAACCAAATAACACAGCTGACATTATAAGGATTTAAAAATATATCCACTAGAAAAACCAAACCAACCGCACAAACAAGTGTTTCTTTCCCATTAGCCTCGAGGCTACCACTTCTCCTTGGAGACAATGAACGCCAACTTTCAAAAACCTCTCGCAAACTCAGATCGTTGGTTTGGTTTACAGCAGCTGGGTCATTATGCACCATAAAAATGCACCAATCACAGTAGTGCCTTTGGTGATGCACAGAAATCAAGTCAGTATTTGTGTGAATACAAAGATCCTGCATGTGCCAAGTGTTAAAAAAATGCACCCTCCTCAGTGTTACCAGTTTAGCAAGACTTAAATACATGGTACAATGGAACAAGAACAAATGTGGCAGTTCTGTAGAGATATTTGCATCTATTTTCTCTCCTCATCTTTTTGTTTCACTTCCAGCATGTGCTTGTTTTGTTTGCAATAATTTAGTGTTAAAAACTTACATGAAAGAAATAACAGTCCCTATCTGACGTATTAAATCATTGCATTTGACATGTTGACATGTTTTCAAACAACAAGCAAAAGTTTCATGCTAAAGTTTTAGCATGCAGACTCACACTAACTAAATGTTAAATGATAAACAGCCATATCTAACACACATACAAACAGCATTTACTTCATTTAATAACACCCTGCATCTGACTCAGTTCAACACTGTTTTAATATCATTTTATTCTGGTAAAAACATACAACAACGTATGCAACATTGCTGGAATTTCCATCAGCTGCTTGTATTCTGAGCAAATCTTACATTAAATTTATCATCAATGCAGAATTCAACCAGGAGAAAGTCCTGAGATTTTCACTCTAATTCGTCCGGATCACCTTGAAAGGACAACTTAACATTTACCGTGCATGTGTGCGGTCGTGGCAGGTGTTTCATGGAACAAAATGGAAATTGTTTTTTTTTTTTTTTTTTTTTTGGTTTCAGTAAAATGTCTTAGTTTGTTGAACATGCTGCCGGTGCAGAGGTCCCCTTTGCCCCTTAATGAGTTCCACAGAGAATAAGTGTCATAGTTGCTCTGGTGATGAGAGCAGACTCCCATGTCACCTTGAGGCTGGCTAAGACAAAGGGAAGAAGACACTTGATGTCATATTCACTCTCTCTCTCTACAAATGGTTGACCCTGGTGGGCCGAGCTCAGTTTCATCGGCACATTTCACTGTCCAGAGATTAAATCTAATATATGAGGGACAGGACAGCAAACAGCTGGAGTACCTGATACATGTTTAACAGTGAGACTGTATTCTTGTCTAACATGTTCATGCGTGAATTATTATGACTTAAGTGTAACTAATAATTGTAATTACATAATAAGTACGTGTTTAAATCCTAACAGTGTGGATGGATGTTTAGACAACACTGGACAGTAACTTCACTCAAAGGATTACCAAACATTTCTTCTGTTATTTGCAATAAAAACAAACTAATGACGACGGACACATTTAATACGTCAGAGGGTAAATATTAGTCATTAAACAAATGTGTGAACTGTGCTCAGCTGACAGATAATTGTTGCACGAAGGACTGGAAAGACCGAAATGTTGTAACAGCCTGATGACTTGGTTTAGATTATAAACGGTCTAAATTTGCTACAAGATGTACATTTTAAAAATGGCACTTGACATTTTCAGGAATTCTTTGTGTTAACTTGTGTGTGTTCACATCAAGTTTCTGGTGAACTTTAGTGCAGGAGAGACAGGAACATTTGCCTCCAGTAGCTTTTTCCTCACAGACTTTGGTGATCATTATGAAAAATCACCTTGGAGAGACTGAGCTGTGCTTAAGAAAGGATGAAATGTGAAATCAAACAATGCCTTTCTGATGAACCTTCTGCTCTGCTGCTGGTAAGACTGCGTATTTCAGAGGTTATTCCTGGTCCTCATTAACTACCACACAGTTTACTGTGGAGCAGTTTGTTCTGATCCACTTAAAGTGCTGCACCTTAAAGCAGAGCTCACCTTGTGTGCTCTGGGGAGTTTTTCTACTCAGCCCATTAAGAACAAAATAATTCATTTTCGAGATCATTTTGCTCTAATTGAACATGTCTGTTATATTCAGTTTTTTTTCAACATCTTTAAAGACACCTGCCTACCTTTATGACAGCTGAGTAAGAGGGGAAGAAACTCCTCCTGCTTGTCACAAAGGGAAGAAATCACACTTTCCAAATTAAGATTGCAGATAAATGACCTTACAAAGCAAAGGAAATCAAAGAAGTATGGGAATGGGGTAAATTGGATTCTTTGGCGTCTAACAGTATATGGCTTAAACCAACTGGGGATTCTCTCACAGTGGAGGAAGTGAGAGTTTCCTGAGGCAACAGTCCCACCTGGGACCTCCTGATGATCCATGGGGTGTTCGTAAAAAGCCTTGAAGTTATTCAACCCACTAAAAGGCTAAATAGATTTTTTTTCTATTAACATTTAGGCTGTATTGCTCTGATTTCAGTGCTTCTGTACTGGTTTCAGGCAATCTATTTCATTTTACTCAGTCAATATTCTGTATTTAATTTGCATTGCAGAAAGGTTCCTTAATGTCCCAGGTCTTATTGTATTGCACCGGATATCAACAACGATCAAACAAAGGTAGATCTAAACAGTGTTTGGTCAAATCTTCTGACTGATGAGCTGTGTTACATTTGTGACTTCACCTTTGTGTGAACACAAGGAGCCATACGAGGTTTTGCCCTGCTAAAATATTCTAAAACTGGCAAAACTATTTGCAGAAAGAGTAAAGCAGATGAAGAATCTAACTTCTGGAGTTTTTCAGTTTTTGATACTTGTGTCGGTCTGCAGACAAAAATAAAAGTTAGAAGTCTGATATTCAGCCCGTATCGCATTTAGATTCAATTAATGTGTAAAGTAAAAGTTAGTTTCTTGGGGAAAATATCTACATCTTTAGCGAATAAATTCTCATCTAGCTTGCTCACTGGCTAAGTCCCTAACTTTGTCTGTCACTGTTTGGTGCTAACCATGCTACACACAGTCATTTTCATTTTCTTTCAATAAAAACTGAAATGCTAAGATGCTCCACAGAGGCGAGCTGCACAGTCACATGTGACATGGCTAATGTGGGTGTCTCTGTGGGTTTCTTCCTACAATAAACCAGTTTCACATTGCCCATAATAATTCAATCCACTGATTTACAAAAGTATCGATCAGTGAAGCAAAAAGTGCTGCAATTCTGCAACACTTCTTCAAGAAGAGCTTTTATTTTGGAAAAGTATTACATTAAAGACAATAACATACAGGAACAATAACTGATCTAATGATAAACCTGAGCTTTGCTTTTGTGATGAAATAATAAAAAAAACACTCCATCAGCAGCACATTTCGTAGAAAACGAAGAGTCCCTCCAGCTTCACACAGGCATCATGAGAAATACCCATTATTACGGACCAATTTGCTCCTTCAGATAATCAATGTTGGCACTGACTCAAGCCCTGCTCCACAGGCTAAATGCCTGAATTGATCATTGATGCTTTCTCACCAATAAGCAGTTTAAAATGACTAATTGGGTGGGGCTAAGAGTAGCCTGGGCTTTTGCTATTAGTGTAATGATGATATGACATCAGACGTTTTCTGTAAAGCATTGTCTTGTTGTTATTGGGCAAGACAGATTATGATTGGGTTTAGTCGGTGCACATTATGAGATGCTCTTTAAGTAGCATTCATAAAGCAAAGCTCCTTGCTGTGTCAGGGTGATAATAAGGGTAGTGATTCATATATACTTTAGGAGTCAAGGGGAGCACCGTGTTAGACCTGTATTTTCTTTTATTTGTCCTTGCTGTTGGGGATCATGGATGGCACTTCTTTTGTCCCTGCATACATCAGAGCTCTGTCTGTTGATATGCGAGTCATTGATATGCCAGCTCTGTTTTTACACATTGTCATTTTATCTTTCTCATTACTGTCATTACTGCAGACTCAGATACATCTCATTACAAGGGTAATTGGGACAAACATAAAAATCTGTGCCCCCTCCCTTTAAGTTGGATATCTTTCAAATGCTCAAAGTAGATCACCGCGCTGTTAGGTCCACAACAGCTGTTAATATTTCATGATAATATAACCTTATTCCCACTGATATCTTTCTGACTTTGTGTTTCTTTTGATAGGGTGTTAAAATGGAAAATTAAAACGAGTTCAAATGGGTCTACTTTATCTGCACATTGTCTCCAGAAGCCTGGATGTGCACCTGTGCTGCTAAACTCTCTGCCACACACACACACACACACAGTGTACCACAGTGTAATGTTAATGTGCATGGACGCTGGCAAGCCCGAGCGTACAATCAGACACACACAGGAACATCTGAACACACACACACGTGTGCTTTTATGTTGAGCTGGCTCCAACTTCTGATGTAATTTTATTTTTAGCTGGTCCTTTTTTCTGTCGGAGCCCCATGAAGTCTTTTCCATCTACAACTTAGTTCCTCAGCCAAATATTGACTTTGGGATCTGATTATTAAGCAATTTCCACAAAACTTCAAATTACTATCTGAACAATTATTTTAAAGACGTTACAAGACCCAGTAGACCCCCAAGGTCTTGAAACTGATTATGCAAAAAGATAATTGCTATGAAGATTTAAAAAGAATGAAATTGGTTTGACAAACCTATAAGTTGTTAACTACTGCTCAGTGCAAAAGAATACATTTGCTGACAAGGCCACAAAGAGCCGCAGCAGAGGAGGTTTTCCCGTGTGCTCAGGTGGGCGGGAGGTATCGCTCTCTTTATTATCACAGCTAATGGCGTTCCAGATCTGTCCTCAATTATACGGGATGAGATGAACTATTAATTAATAATTCTTCTGATAGATAAATTGTGCCATGTTCAGCAGATGTGCACTTCTTGGAGATGAGAGCAGACACAGATGGAGGCTATTGACCAACAGTGGCCCCGCTCCGTGTCTGCCTTTATAGATGTGCGGGCTTTATCTCCGCTTGACACGCTGTTATGTTCGCCGCTTTAACTGCCCACGTGCCGTCAGCAGGCGTCCATGTTGTCCTGATTTACTGTGTGTAAAGCCAATGTTGCATAATTTGTGTTTTAAGAAAAGATATTAATCCTTCCTCACATTGCAGAAAATGGTTATTTTTTCCCCTCCCAGGTTAAACGTACACTGCCTGAAAAATGACACATCCTCAAAGTACTTTTGAGCAAAGGCTGAGTTGTATAATTTTCCCATAAGCTCGGAGCGTTTAAGTGTAGAAAGGAGGAATTATATGGCTATGAATGGCTTCCTTAATAGTGATATCACTTCCGAGAACAAAAGAAGGTGGCTCCGCAATGAGCTGGGGAGTGCGGACGCTGGCTCGACTGGCCATTTCCGCGGCTTCCATTAAGGTCACGCACTGCGCCACCGTGCCGGAGAGTGCATGAGTGACAACACGGCCAAGACGAATGGAGCACTCTCCCACAAACCTCGTTAAGACTGAAATCACCGAAAAAATAATAGTTATTAAATTAATTGCAGTCATAATCTCGTAAAATATGTGTCAAAAAATTATATGCGTTTCGATTAACACATAACATGGGTGTCAAATCTGTAATAAAACCCTGATCAATAAAACAATAACCATGTTGTTAAAAGCAGTCATTGAAAGGTGTTGCTGGCAGCGGGCTCCAGGGGTGAGCAACCCTTTTAATATAAACGGATTTCATCTTTCCACCGTGTCACCTAAATCACCTCAATGTTTGTGTATACAATTAAAATAAGATAATAAATTGCAGCAATGGATGGATTACGGACGCTCCCTTCGACCCCATACATCAGGCTTTGTCAGTGGCCCAGAAAATGCATGTCTAACAATCTGTTGATTACAATGCGGTGCGAGCAGAGGCCCTGCAGAGAGGGGGTGATGACTGTTGCAGGATACATTATTTTAACATATTGTTATGTTTAAATCGATAAGTTTTAAACGAACGCTAACGACTGCTATTAATTAAACTTTCAGAATCTTTTATTAGAAAAGTTACCACTTGTGTGCTTGATTTAATGAATGGTTTATTATTTCATTGTGTTGGCCCTGACCATTATGCCCAAACGACTGGTCTTTTATCTTGAAAAGAAATGAGGCAAGGCGTAGTTTATTTGCAGTGCGGAGAGGATGATAACGCGTCAGTTGAAGGGCATATTTGTTTTAAAGCCTTGGAGGAGTAACTGTGACTAGTTCTTGATACAATTTGCCTGCCTCAAAACCATGTTGAAATAATTTCCCTCCCCCTGTTCTGTCTTGCTATTTGGCCCTTGAGATATTATTATTTTTTATCAGTGTGTATATATAAAATCATTTGAGTGGGGATGTCAATTTGGAAATGAAATTGTCTGTGCAAGGGAATCATTCAGATTGGAAATTAATGGTATTGCAATTAAAACTTGGGAGTTACAGTATTTGGTAACAATTATGATAATGACTCTAGCTGGAGGTGTGAATTTCACAAGTGGAGTGGGGGGTGGGAGGCATCACGAGCGCCGCTCTGGAAAGCTCGAGGTGGCAAGCCTCTTCCTCCCTGTGTAAAAAAACACCGGCTTCTTCTAATAGAGCAATGCTACTGAGAAAATATCTTGACTTCTCCTCGGTAGAATGTGTGTTATTCCATTACTGAGCTCAGATAAACTGCCTTTTGTGATACTGCTGCGGGAAGCTCTTTGCTCTCAAGCTGCCATTGACGGAGCGCGTCCTACATTGTGCTGTAGTAATAGAGTGGTTTATCAGCTCGTGTTCAAAGTAGCTATAGGCTAAGTATGGTTGAGAGTCACAATTACCAACAGACACAACATGCTGTTTGTCTGCTCATGATTAATGCGCTGGATCAATGTGGGCCGCTGCAGAGGCGCAGGGTGATGGAAGATTCCTGTGAGATTTTTCTTTTTTCCTCCGTCTTCTCGCTGTTTTCCTTTCTTTTTTTCTTCTTCTCCACACACACACACACACACTGCTATCATCCAAATTGGATGATCAGTGGGGGAATTCTCCCTCTCTCTGGGGTTTTCGCCGTGGTTTGTAGATTTTGCCTTCAGGTTTGAAATTCACTCAAACTGGAGAAGTCCTTTATCCAGAGACTGGCTTTTTTTTTTTTTTCAATTGAGCATTAAGCAGGGTCCAGATGGAGGGAAGCAGTCGCCTTTTTTTAGCCAGGAAACAGTGTTTACTCTGCCGCTTGCAATCCCGTGTCAGCGAGGATAACCCATAAATACCCGTGTAAGGAAGCTGCTGTATGTCTACATGAGATCTGTGCTGTAGGAGGAATATGATTTATCTCCACTCAGCGTCCAAAAGATGAGACCTATAGGCTGAAAAATATGTTCCACTCATATTTCTTCTTATACACTTTTAACAGAGTATTTGAGAAATTAGCTTTTTTCCTTTTCTCTTAGATGAGAAACTTGATATCCCTCCTGTGTCTGTGGAGTAAAACTGGTTAGCTTAGCTTAGCAGCCAAAAGCAAAAATTACACCAACCAGCACCTCCAGAGGTCACAGATGAGCATATATCTCATTTGTTCAATACATACAAATTAAAAAGTGTGTTCAGCCATAATGCATACATCAGCTGTAAGCCAGTGTGTGTGTGTTTGTGCCTCTGAATAATCTTAAAACTCACCAAGAACTCAGAAGCAGCTGTTATTTTCCTCCAGTCTCATCTCTGCTTGCAGTCCAGTCTTACTGCTCGGGAAAATCTGCATCCACTCACATTTTCTCATTTATTTGTGAGTCAGAAATTTGGTATCAGTCTTCTCATCTAACCCACAACGAGGGAGCGACAACATCAAACCTTTTCTTTGCTGACCGCCACCTCTCATCATGAGCGTTATTCCACCAGCTTCAGCTCAGACCATTAAAATGACAAGTACACGCTCATCTCCGATTTCAGTGGATTTCAAACAAAAGCCGATTACTCAAAGTACGTGTCTCCCACTGAAAATGGCAAGATGTGGTTTAAGTGCAAAGGCCGGCGTTGCATACCAGAGGTTACTTAGCAAGAGTTTATGGATAGGCCTGCCATACAGTATTTAGATCTAACCCTTTCATGCTTCAAACAAATTATCATGTAATATGCTTTCTGGACGGAGCCCAAAAAACGACATACAGTCCAGCAGAAGGAGCGTTCTTTGGTTTTTTTGCCAGGATGCTGAACGCTGAGCCCTGGAGCCAGAGCCCAGAATGAGAATTACCCATCAACTCTTGAGCAGATTCAGTGGTCAATAATTGAATGAGTGAATCCCATTGTCCAATTACCCGCATTATCTGTGGATACTCCTCTCATTAAAAGGCTAGGGAGGAAGGAGAATAATTAAAAAGATTTGCAGCATGGGCATTTAATGATCACGCTGCTTTTGCCTGATATACTCTCCAGGACCAGTGAGATCATGTGGGATTGAAGGCAGAGCAACTGCCCCCCCCCCACCCCTCCACCCGCCCTTCATCGCTGCAGTGCCATCCGGCTCCTCTCTGACAGTGAGTGGGCTTCAGCCACAGCTCCACCGGGACAAGCTCACACTGTGGCCCCCGAAGGGCTCCATCTGAAACCATACAGGCTTACATACCATTTGCAAGTTTTCAAACTCACCCTCTGAAGGTAAATACACACTGAACATTAAAAAACATTAAAAAAGTGGCAAAGAGTAAACACTTGTAGGAGAGTGCTAAATTGCTGTTTGGTGGTCACTGCCGCTGGCAGTCCGGACAAATACCTGTGGTAGGAAAGCCCTCACCAGGTAGAAATTCTTTGCACCATTAAGCTTGTGAGTGCTTCGAGAAATACCCCACCACCACCGCCACTTCTTCCATGAAGCACGGCTTTAATTAGTGCAATCTCAATGAATAACACCGGTGCAATTTGGCAGAGATCTTTCGCCGTAGGGGCCTGCTTAGTTCAAGATGTTTTTTACCTCATTCTAAGAGAGCGCATCACACGGTCAAGTGGCTCTTCCGTGGTGTATCTGGAGGGCCCCGGTTTTCCCGTAAACATGCTTGAAGTGTTGCTCAGGAAACAGCAGAGCAGATTTCATATCTCAACAGAAGTTTTCCAGAAACTGGCGAGTCATCTTGATGATGCAATAGCTTACTGAATTTGGTCATATCCACTCATCAGGTCCACTTGCGAGGCTTTTTTGATCTCGCTCAGCTTGATATTTGATGTTTAAGGAACTTTGTAAGTGGTGTAAATATTAGTTCAAATGTTTCCAGGCAGCTGGCGCAGGGCAAGAATCATGTGACCACGTGAGAGAGAAGTGACCATGTAGAGGCCAAACTGGTGTTATCAAAAGAAGCTGAGATTTACACCATATGAAATTTTAAAAAATATATTTGCCACCCGTTTTAAAGACTTTTTCAGTAGGAATAAATGAGTTAGCTTAGAGCCACAGGCTTTGGAGGGTGAGAGGGTTTAAAAGACAGACTAGCATATTGTTGGTTTGGACATTTTCATGGGACTTGTTGACAGTGATAAAAAATATAGACGACTGTCTGGCTTTCCCTTTAAAGGGTTGGTTCACCTAATTCACAGACATACTTTCCCAGCTATCCTCAGTAGTATCTAAACAGACAGTAATGGTTTTGTTTGGCGAAGTTTTGAGACTTCTGCCGCCACCCTAATGAAGCGGGATCAGCCGAATTTAGTTTCTTGGCCCATTTGCATTGCAAAATGACTTCAAGTTCTTTTTAGAAACAATGTCCATGTTACATGTCAGCATAATTCACAGAGCTTGCTTTTACTCTTCTAATAATTGTCACTGAATTTGAGGTCTGCGGATTATCCAGAGTTATCGGGGACATTGTTACTGGACAGACCTGTCACTGTTGGGTTTCTAACATGTCATTTTTTGTTGCCCTAAGCACCACAAATGAAATACCATTCGTTCTTAGCAATAACCTCAGCAATCTCAACAAACAAAACCAAAACTGTCTCAGAGGCTACAAACCACAAGTGGTAACTGGGAGACGTTTTGTGACTTGGGTGAACTAACCCTGTAGGTACTGGTATGAGTAGTAGCAGGACTAACAAGCACCGTTGTTGAATGTTTTAATGAGTCCTGTTTGGTAAAAGTCGATGCAAACGAGGTGTTTTTTAGTTGTACAAAGAGGAAAAAAGTCTGGTGCTACTGTGATAGAATGAGAAAGCATGAATGGGTATGATTTCCCTGTTGTGAGCCACCTTGTGTTCCTATTGAAAACCTGCCTGGACCACTTTATATCACAGCTGTAGCATGAAGAATAAACTGCCAGTGCAAATGCCATTAATGTAAACATCCGAGTAGTTACACATACATGTAAAGCCTCATCTGCACCGTGAGACAGTGGCGAAAGAAAATCTCATCCATTTGATCTAAAGCTCTCTCAGAGTATCTAGCAAGGATATTAGTGGTAACTATAACTGGAGCAAACCTGAGGTAACCCCAAAAATAGCACTGAGGCTAAATGAGCAGACATTGCAGTTATCCATGAGGCAGATTTTTACTGTCATCAGAGATATATTGTTTCCAACACGTCTCTCCTGTGCTTCCTCAAGATGAAAAGCTGTGTAAAAGGTGCCATAAGAATGTCATTGGAGATTAATCACACTTATCCCTGATCTGTGTTGGCATTCCTAACCGGGTCACCTGTAAAAGGATGACTTCAGAGCTGAAATAGTCCAGCCCTCCCTCAAAGTGAAGAGAAATAACCCACAATCACACGAAAGCAGGCAGAGAAAAGCACACCAGCAGCTGCTGCTGAATCACAGAACGACGGGTTTTTATGATGATGAGATGATTTTGGTTGTTTGCTCGACGATGGACAAATGTGTCTGTATGCATTTGTCTGTCTGTGTGTGTGTGTGTCCTTGCACAGTTGAAGAAATTGAAGCAGTGTTAGTGGTTAACCTCAGTCATTTGTGTTTATCCTTTTTCAAATTTTAGATTCGGCTTCCCTAAACTGACACTAAATAAACACTTGCCAGGAGATGGGAATAGTCTGTATTTTATTTTCCAGTAATTGCCTTTGCTGTTTTAAACTGTCTGGTAATTTCCAAAAAAGGTTTTTTTCTTCTTCCTCACCTAAGTTCCTATTTATGATGGCAGCAGAGCACATAATTCAGAGGTCAAGCACAGGATGGCAGTGAGTTCTCTGTGCCAGCTGGACTCAGATTAACAATCAGCCATTGTGGAAGAAATCGGAGTGGCCCCGCTTTCCCGCACCTCTTGCTTTGCTCTGTCTCCAGGTCTCTTAACTTTTCAGAGAACAGAGTTCTGTCTCAAAGTTGAGCAGCTCAGGCCAAGGATTTTCCTTAACCTCTTTTGAGAAATGGACCGCGGGGTGAATTCATAAAAGAGCAGTCTGTTGGACAATTTGTCTTTTGACAGGAGGGAACATTGGAAGCCACCAGAGGGTGGTCAGCGGTGAGTGGCACAGGCGTGCCTGGGGCGGTACCTGCAGGCCATTCTTCCTCATGATTTGTCCTGGACGAGGAGAGGAGGGAGCGGCAGCGCGGGCCGCCATCTGGCCCCGGCCGGGGAATTGGGTGGTGAGGTGCGGGCGGCGGGTGCGCGCTCGGTGTCAGTACGGCTCCATCAGGGCTGTTTGCGAACAGATGTTCTGTGGTGTGTTCACTCCAGCACGGCTCAGGAGGGAAGACGTGTCTATCAGTGGCTGCAGGCTTTCAGGGGAGCAGCAGAGTCTGACCTTGAGGCTGCCGCATGTCAATCCCTGTCTCCTACAGCCCTGTGAGGCTACCCAACGCTGCTCTATTTGGTTACCAAATAGACAGAAAGTTGTTCAATCATGATGTATTCATTTCCAATATGCATATGTGTTAAATGTTACAGTCCCAATTCTCAGTAATCTTAATGGAAGTTCAACCCTCAGTCCTCAAAATTCAGCATCAATCAGGATTTTTTTTTTTTCTTGTTGGGGATCAGTTTCTCTTTGGCTCAGTGTGCGTTATGTCTCCTCATGAAGAGAGGACAGCGTAAAATGCAAGGGCAAGAGTATCCATATCCGCTGTCTCCATCATCCGTATCTCAGCGATCAATAAGCGTTTAATCAGTCAATTATATGGCACTAATTTAACAGCCTGCAGGTAGAGCCATCTCCGAGCACTTCCCCATGAAAATATAGGCTATAAGAAAATTTATCTTTTGGAGAAATGTCAGAGCAGAAAATTAAGTTTTCAAAGGGAGGAAGTCCGCAACATGCCGTCCATGTTGGGAGATAGTGAGCACAAACCGGAGAGCGGCTGTTTAGAGGAAAGGGTTAAAGAGATTACGTGCGGCACGAGAAGGAAAGATTTCAGCTTGAACGTGCGGAGAAGAAGATGCCCCATGGTAGAACTGATCTGCAAATAACAGCTCTGCAGAGAGGCTTTTTAATCAGGCGGTTTGAGTGAGGAAAAAAGAAGCTATGGTGTTGATAGTAAAGGGAGTATTTTAACATTCCTGATAGCGGATCCATTGGAAAAGATCCGAGGAGAAGCCATGTTGAGAGGGTGAGCTGATCTCCCTTCAGTGTCCACGATGAACAATGTCCACATCCAGCTTATGATTTATTAAACAAACGTCCCTGCCTTCTCACTCACATCAGACATATTTGCAAAAGTGAACACTGCGAGGCAACAAAATTGTTTATTTGTTCATAAACTGAAAGCTAATGTTTTATTTATGGAAAGTGATTAGAGAGGGCTGTGCTGGGCTGATGTTTAGCTAATAGGGAACAAAAACAAGAAGCCCAACATAATAGAACAGAGTTTACCGGCGACCTGGCTTGTAATCTCTGGTGTCAATATTTGAATTGTTGAGGGGAAGTGTTATGGACACGGGCCGGCGTTGAGAGCGCCGCCCAGCTCCTCGCTCACCTATAAAAACTAACATCTGTTGAAGCATACATTAAGTTTAAAAATATCTGTACAGAGATCACCGGGTAAAGTACAGTCAACCAGATGTCGTTTTAAAAGTGCCAGATGGAACAATGAAAGCGGGATTGGAAATTAGAAAGCGCTGTGAAAGGTCAGATCAATTAAGAAAGCTGCGTTGGCTGCCATATGACAATTAAGGCAAGTTTAAAGCACTTGAGCTAGCGGGCCAGCGGAGTGAGTGGCTGTCGCAGGGAGGAACTTCTTGGGGGCATGGAAACGTGTGCATGCAGGACGGGGGAGCTTCCTAGACTGAAGTGCATTTACACCAGGTCAAGGTTAATGACCCGCACAGATAAACCTGATAGAACGCCTCACAGCGCTGCTCACGACCTTTGTCCGTCAGTATTAAGGAGCCAATAAATTACAGCTGTGACTTTAAGTGACATTGAAATTGACTCTGCTCTAATGAGAGAGAGAGAGAGAGAGAGAGAGGGGTGTGTGTGTGTGTGAAGGGAATGCAGCTCATTTGGAGGCTTGGTTCCAGTTTGGTTTTTCACATCTTACAAAATCTAATAACCCTGATTTGCCCCTCGTGATTTCAACATGATATCAGCCTCAGTTAAAAAACACAACCTCTTCTGCTTCAGCTTCTACTTTATGTCCTGAATCAAGCTGCAGCCGGCACCGCGGCTCTGCTGTCCCAGATGGCTGCCAGCCCTCCTCAGCACCCATGAGTGCACAGGAACCACAAGGGGGCAATATTTGCATTGTTTGTCTGCATCCTCCCCAGGCACACACACACACTGATTTACATTTATGTTTTGCATTTGCACATTTGGATCAAGTACAGTTTAGCTGTTCATTTACATTGCAGCATGTTAACAGAAACCATGATAAGCTGTTTCCTGTAGCGACAGGAGCTCACACGGTCTCACTAACAGGACCACAGGCTCTTTATGTTACGATTTACAGCCAATAATAATTTACAGACTAAAACAGCCGCCTCTCTTTTATGTGCGGTGCTTATCTGTACTTTTGGAAAATTTTGCCAGAGCAACATCTGCTGTCTTGCTCTGCTCCACTTTCCTTTGAACTGTGGACTAACAGGCCATTGTTCTAAGCGGTCAGCTTGCCATGGTACGGCTTGGTACAAAACGCTGAGAGGCAGGAGATCTTTTGCGCACTTAAACACTCTGAACAAGACCATTTAGGAATTTCTTACACAATTTGTTCTGTTGATTCTTCCAAAGTTCTGCTGTAAGCACTTTTGCAGTGTGCAAACGGAATTATTCATCGCATTAACGATAACATAAATGCAGCGGCGACAGAATTTAATGCACCCGTGGAGATTACCTTTATTTACTCATGAAAAAGAATACATTGAGCTACTTTTTGCAAAGCAGGGTCTTTGTAAAACGATTCTTTTGAACTCTGTCCCCACCACACTGAGAAGGATATATGTTAGGTCTGCTAATATCTCCATTTGCATGTCCTTAAAATACAGTTTTAATTATAGATAAGGCTAACCTGTGATAGCACCACCTCTACAGCTGTGGCACACTCACAGTATGTTGTTAGAGTAGAGTTTTTGTAGATTAATGTTAATGGTGTTCCATTCGGGAAGATAAGATGGTGAAAAAAGTCAGTCAGAAGACAGAATAAAATGTGCGCTCGCACCTGTTATACCTTCGCTGTAGTGACAGTGCTCTATTTAGCTCTGCAACTGCATTTTCCAGTTTCTCCAAGAAAGGTTTCGGACGAACTGCAGCTTTTTGTCATTTTCTTCGAGGAAAAAGGTCGGAGAGAAACCTTGCAGCAGGTGCTTCACCTCCAGCTCTGTATGCATCAGCTGGAAGAGTACGCCGCGCTCTGACTGGGCTCCTCTCCCAGTGTTTTGTCTCCATTGATTGTTGGGCCACTCTGCTGGAATGTGGGAATTAATTAGACAATTTGTATAATGGACTTAGGCACATAAAGACACGCGGGGCTCGACAGAGTGGCGGCATCCTGCGGCTCCCATTGTCCTTGAGGATTTCTCATCCAGATGTTCAAACGGATTGGAGGCTGACCTCTCACCTGCTCCTAATTATCATCTGAATGACAACATGGCCCAGATCAATAGTTCCCAGTCGCAGTTTGAAGATCACAGATAAGAAGCCACCTTGTTGTCAGAGAGAAAATGCTAATGTAATTAATGTTCAATAATCCTCTGGCAAAAGATCTGTGTGTGGATATTAATGCCGGATATTTACTCCAAACAGGCCGGTGAGGGGAAAACAGGCCGACCTGGCGAGCCGGGTTTCAAAGGTTCCTGAACCGGTTTGAGCAGACTTACTGCCGGTCACAGTTTACTGTAGCTGAAGTGTAAAACAGAGGAGACTTCCTGTTGAGAGTGCAACTCATGATGAGGTCAGCGGGACTCTTTGCAGCGATGTCAGACTCCCTCGCTGCCCTCCCTGTGCTGTAGGTGCCTGTGTGTGGTCATCCAGTGAACAGACACACTGCAGGCGTCTCAGTCACGACGTGTCTCAGATGTTACATCAATTTCATTTCATCATAACCACTCATAATGTGCATTCTCTTAGGAGGTCATTTAACCCTTTAACATACAGTTTTTCCCTTTTTTTTCCACCTTTAAGTCATTTTAAAGGTGGACAATTGTCATGTAGTAAAGTCTGCATCAGCTTCAGCTTTGTTCTGTAAGCAACTTACATTTACACAATTATTGCACCATGATGAACTGTTATTGATTAAACTACCCAGCAGTACAGAAAGGAGGTAAAGCTGCTAGTTCCTCTTCGGCCAGTGATGGTGATGTCATCAGGATTATCTCAGCTTGGACTTGGACATAAAATGTTTAGCAGAAAGCCTGTGTCACAAACATGGGTGTGGAGTTTGAAAGATGTTTCATGGGAAATGTAAAACGTCTTGGAGCTTGAAAAGTCTGTTTTATGTGTGAAATACACAAACCAGGTTTAAGGGTTAGAAATGTGCAGGATGTAGCGTCATATTAACTGTACAGATGTGAGATCTTGTCATCTACGTCTCTTATTTCCCCAAATGTCAAACTATTGATTTAAGAAATTTCTAATCAAAGTAGTTGAAACTGACTCGGCACAGCATGTCCAGAACTTACAGGAAGACAGTAAACTGGGAAAATGTGGCAAACTCCTGTGAAAATATCACGTTTTGTTTTTGCCACCTCAGAGCAGCCAAATATTAAAGCACTCAGCTGGCTGCTGAGTTTCCTTCCCACCAGCTCTGCTGCCCCGTAGCTACTAATGACACTGACCTCCCGATGACGCAGATACCTGCAGCGTCCTCTGCCCCGCCTGCCGTCCTCCTCTTTTTGATGTTGACCCAGCCGCCACCTGCCACCGCTCACGACTCTCTGACTGACTGAGTTCATGATTAACTTAATAATTTTTTTTATCTTCTAAACCTCTGCTCACAACAACGCTTCCCACTGAGGCAATAGCAATTTCTCTGAGAAGTTGCACTCCTCATGATTCAAAATCATAAACCCAGCGTGTGTCAACGAGGATCCCATCCCTGATTCTTACAAAGATGAATAAAACAGGTTGCGGGGAAATAGGCAGGGATGCCCAATTAAAGAAATTGTTATTGTGAAATAGCGCTGGATCTCATTGGGATTTTGCTTCAGTAACTATCCCATTCCAGCTTAAATGATCTATATGAGCAGTGAAGAGAGGAGGGAAGGGATGTTTATATGTGTGTGGGAGGGTGCGTTCGTTACAAGATGGAGAGAGATGGAGCAATACAATTTATTCCTTAAGTGAGGTAAAGGCCATATTGCCTACCATTAACAGAGCAGAACGTCGGCACGGGCTGATAATTAAGTAATCCATGAGAGCATGAGCAATATAGGACAATCACTAACATCCTCTGCTCCTTTGCCACATCAAGCCACTCACCAATTTTTTTCCCTCCAACATCATTTTAGATTATGCTGGAAAATATTATTGCATTGTGATTTGAAACTGCTGCTATAGAGGAAAATGTTCTGCTTGCAGCTCCAAACTAATGATTCCAGTGAGATGAACTCATTTCAAAGACGTGTGTCGCCTGTCACACTTTTCTGATTTGCTCCCTCTGCAAACCAACTTTAGGTTAATACTTGTTTTCTACAGGGAGGGGAGGCTTTGGGTTGTTTTATTATTAATTGTTGACAGTTGTGGTCTGATGCATGTATTTAAAATGTGGGCCTGGATGCAGGATTCACTGAGCAGATTTACCAGCACATGCTTTAGTCCTGAAAAAGAGTCCTGATCACAGCTGCACTGAAAAAAATCTATTTTATTTAAACACTGAGAGGAAATGACTTGTATGTCATCACAGAACAGTGTTGTTTATGGTGATATCAGGGATATACTGTATCATGCCTAAGATATCTTAATGCTCATAAAATGTCTGAATGTTAATTAATTGATTTCAGGATATTAAACATGATCACATATTATTGTTTTAATGGAACATATATGTCTCAGTTTACAATTTTCACATTAGCAAAACTTGTGAAGTGAAGTGAAAATCTTGTGTTTCAGTACATTTTGCACAAAGCTATATGTTGACATTGTAGAAAAGCCTAGATGTGGAAATTGGTGAGCAACTGTAGATCAATATTTCCGAGCAGCAACAATCTTACAAAGAAACTGTGTTGTTGGTAAAAATGTGAATTCATAAAAATGCTCCTGCAAAGCTCTCTGCAGGTAAAAACTGCAGTGTGACTGCTCTTGGTGTGGGTCAATCAATAACTAGTCTTTCAGTCACCACAAAAATCTCTTTCTTCAGATGTTTTACTGTCCTCACTGCTTTCTCATTGAGATTCGAAACAAACGTTTAACAGACAGGCAGGCTGGAGAGCTCGTTGATCATGCCTGCAGATGCAGAGAGTTTTTGGAAGCATATGTTGTAAAACTTCAGCACTGAACTGCACTGAAAGCACTTAAACTTTATGATAAAAATGTACATTTTACTTTAATAATGTACATTTTTATCTCTGTTCCATCTTCATATAAACATTTCATACATATACAATTTAACAATTACAATCATAAAATGGTTTTTAATTATCTGACAATTTATTTAAAGGGGAAAATTTAAAAGGAAATACGAACAACTTGACATGCTTGACATACTTATCCTTAGATTTTTTATATTTTACTCTCCTCAGTGGAACATACTGTTGTCTTAAACCTACTGTAAGTTCTCCAGAGGCGCATGAGTGTTACAGCGGTACCACTATCTGGAATTTAGTTTTTGTGCAGTGGACCTAAAAGACAGGAGCTCTGTATTTCACAGATTGTTATTTTTCTGGTGTTTGTATTTATATTTCTGTGTGTAATGGGAACAAATGTCTACAGTCTGGTCTGATGGTAGTCTTGGCTACATTTATTTAATGTATGAAAAAAATAGGTTTAATGAGCTAAGAGATGACATGTTAAAAAACGTTTTGCTGTGATTTTCAACACGTGTTTGGATATAAAAATGAGGATTCCCAATTAGTCGCCCACAAGGTCTATGAACATGACCGTGTTCATTTAGCATGTTTCTTTCACTTCACTCTTGGTTTGTCTTTGTGGCTGTTTGCTTCCTTCACATACAGAAAAATGGACAATATCTCGCTCTGCATTTCATCATGTTGGTCCAGTTGCCACTAAAATATTTATCCAGATTGCAATTTACAACAATCCACAATTTACAACAGCAGTCTGTATCATCCATCTCCCTGCTCGTCCAAATGCATTTCCTTTGTTTCTTAAAAGAAATTGAATCATGGGAGGTTTAGGACAAGACTCTTCAATTTTTTTTCCTCGCTTCCTAACAAACGGTAACATTTTAATTCTTGCTTTCATCCCTCAAGACTGAAAATACAATTTCATGATCACCTCGCTGCTAGAGCCATGTTTAATAATTCCCAATTATGCAGCCAGGCACCTAGTCCTCAGCGTGAGCCCCACTGTGCTGCCTGAACAGCAGCTGGCTCGCTGCTCTGTGTGTGTTCAGTCACCTTGATATCATCGATGAGCATGTTCCCCCATCTTAGCAGGTTACAAAGCTGGGACCTATGCTGTTGTTTTAATAATACAGCATGGTATTGTCCAGGAGGGAGTTTACTCTGTGTATCGGGCTCCAGCCTTTTTTCTCCAATTTGTTACGCAGTTTACCCAAACACGGAGCGTGGAGCGTTTCAGGCCCTGCGTGTGATGCGCCGCCGCACAGGGACCACTGGCACTTATTGTGGAAACAAAAACGCACTCCCCACCAGAAAAGTTTTACGTTTGTCCTCACTGAAATTTTCCCACTTTCACAGGCTTTTATTTTTCAGCACCAACATACCTCCAAAGCGATTTACGACCAGGCAAATGTTATTAACAGCTGAGCAGTTACACTTTGAATACACAGGAGGACTTTGTCTTACTGCGTCCTTTTATGTGCGTTTTTAACTGAAAAGTGACACAACTGCTGACAGAGAGTCACAGATGCAAGAAGGACGAAGAAGATGCTGAATCACCTGGCTGACCTCTGACTTTAGATAATAACTGGTTAACTACATGTCAAGATGACAGGAGATGATAAAAGCTGCCTCACTTTGCCTCAGGGAGTTGCTAAAGCCATCTCTTTATGACTTTATGCACATTGATGGTCAATATGTTTAAGAGGCTTTTGCATAGCACACAGAAATATTATTAGCTAAATGTACTTTGAATATCAAAAGTAAAAATGCTAAATGCATACAAGTGGCTCTTGGTAATGTTATAATGTTATCACTGAATGAGAGTTTAAATAGTAGTTTATCGGTGCAGGTAGATGAAATGTTTCATTTTTTCATACTGCGCTGGATAGTTTGATCTTTAACTATGCATCTCATTTTACAACATGCAAAATCCTGATGTATAATGTAACAATTTGTACAAAGGTAAAAGGTAAAATCTGCCCTTCTGAAATGTAAATAGTGTGGAATGATAATATAATGCAAATACTGAAGTCAAGAATTAAAAAAATGTACCCGACAGTATCACTGACAGCACTCTTTATATATTTTTACCCTAAAAACAGTCAGATCAGCATGAAATGTAAAAAATATCAGCAGATTCAACGCAAATGTAAACCCTGAAATAAACCTTTTGAGGGGCTTCAGAGTTTAAATTGATAAAAGGAAGAATGGTGGAGTGAGGCACAAGTACAGGCGTTTAAAAAGAAAAATCAATCATTAACACTGGATGGTGCAGAAGACATTTAGCAAGCGGTGATGAAGCCGGTGACCAATGAGCTGCTGAACTCGTCGACTCACTCAGTATGTACTAAGGACTGGAGGAGGGTGTGTTTTGCTGTCGTGTTTGAAAATGTTTTCCTTTGCTCGGTGTGTCTTCTGCATTTCCTTCCTGCTCTTTGTTCCTCCGCTAAACATATCTCTCAGTCACCCTGGGTGTCGCAACGGGACGCGCTCTCACCCTCCAGCAACGCTTTATATCAGACTATCGCCTCGGCGTTTGTTGTGTAATGCTGCATTACAACATCACTTTGTGGTTTTCTTGCTTTGTTTCATGGTTTTGGAGTGAATATTAGCCGGCAAACCCACATGGCAGCTACGCTTCTCTTGCTTTCCTAAATCAATACCACCTTAGTCTTAATGCATGAGTCCTAATGAATGGAAGTACATGCAGGAGAGTGGGATGGAGGTGGGAGAAATCATAAAACACCCACCTGAACACACACACACACACACACACACACACACACACACACACACACACACACCTGTAATGTCAGCACCTTAGCATCCATTACATTATACAGTGAAGCTATTCAGGAATGAAAATACCTCACCGTGACTGGCCGGTTATGACACAATACAGTTCAGTACTTTATTTTTCTAAGCCTTCTTTCCTCCTTTTTTTTTTTTTTGCACGTCACCTTTAATACCACACTCCCTCTCCATATGGAAGCAAGCTCAAAATTAGTGATTGCAGGTTACATGGAGGTCAAAAGTCTGATCAGAACCATGTGTTTGGAACATTATGTGTACATTTTTCACATCAGTCCTTGTGGAAATCAATCCTTGCATTGACCCACCCATGTGCGCTCCAAAAAAACAGGGAGCATATTTATGAGCCCGCTGTACACTCGCATGGCATGAAAAAACACGAAGGGCAACATTTATTCATGCAGGAAAAGTATTGTTCACCAAGATGTCAGCATGAAATACTGAAGAAACACGCCTGAGGGTGCTCAACTATTAAACTTTGTTTTTGATCTACTTTGAAGGAGTTGCATCTCTTCCCTCCATCATTTACCACTTCAGTGTTTCTCGTGAGCAGTGTGATCTTTATTGTCTAATATTGCCTGTCAAAACCTAATTTTTCTTCATATTAAGCAGCAGGGATTTGATGACATTTTTGATTTAGGCTGTCATTCCATTCACATTTCCTGAAAAGATCTGAAACATAAAACCAAAAGCTGTGTTTGTTGAAGAGTGCAGCAGTGTGTGTGCGACTTACAGCAGGAAAGAAGAAAGTGCTTATGGACAGTGTGTGTGTGTGTGTGTGTGTGTGTGAGAGAGAGAGGTCAAGGGTGTGTATGCGCATGCCTAGGCATGTGCGTGTGCAGCGGATCCTGCTCCTTGTTGTGTACCGGTGTGTGGGGCCATGCAGGCCTCTTCAAAGCAATCTCTCTCCATATGGTGTTGTGAGCTGTGAGTGGGTCAACTTGCAGCACCGCTCTGGAGAGGGGGATTTTCTGCCTGCCCATTGTCTGTCCACGGAGCCTGCAGAGAGAGCCTGCCGCTCTCAGGGCATCAACACCATCCCCTAATATAGCAAATGAATGCATGAGCGAATACAAGGGTGAATAACTGAATGAATAACCAAAGACAATTTACATAATTGCACGTAGGGTATGTATTTTCTAACGTTTGAGCAGCTATTTGCATATTCACACTCTATAGAAATTATTCAGTCAATACTGTAGATCCATCATGTAAATACAACTCCTTTGAATTAACGGAAAAAGGGGAGAAAAAAAGAGAACTCAAACAATAATAATGTTAATGATATTTTTTGCCCTGAGGGAAGATCTCCTCCCAGCCTCCAGAGCAATTGCTGTCAGAATAAAAAGTGTGATCCCAAAAATTCAGTTACGGCATGTTTGCTTAGCAGGTAAATATGTGGCAGTAAGAAAAGGAGAGAAGACGTCTTCAGTTTGTTGCATCCTTTTTTTTTTTCTCTCCTCTCTCCTTCTTTGCCTGCAGCATTGATCAGAGCTCAAACAAACCATCCATTTCATCCATTTCAAAATGTCAAGGGGTCTTTGTTTCACACATGTGATCACGGTTTGCAGAAACTCCCCGCAAATTGTCACCACTGTCTTGTTGCATAATTTGAAGTGCTATTTTCCCTCATGTCACCCTCCTTTGTGATCAAGATAGACGCGGGGTTTATGCGCTCCGACATCTTTTGAACTATTCAAAAGCGCCACTATCGCTCCAGGTTCCTTTTGTTGTTGTTTTAGGCGGGATGAGAGGCCGGTTAACCTTCACAACGCTTGCTTGAGAGTGAATGCAGGTCGGCCGGTGGCGGCGGAGGGGAGGATGCATGGGGCTGGAGTGAAGTGAGTGGCAGATGAAGAGGGAGATGGGGGGAAAATGTGGTAGAGAAGTGTGTGTGTGTGTGTGTGCTGACCTGCTTACCCTTCACCTTTTGTCTCACTGTGTGGTGCTGTTGTGAGTGCTGGAGGAGGACATGTGAAGAGCCGGACTCTGGCCAGCAGAATGGCACCCCTGCCTGGGTTTTCACAATCCCCCTCCCCTCGCTCTTCCACTCCGTCTTCCTGGCCTGCAGCTAAAAACACTTCTCTGTTAGGGGTGTTGGGGGGTGGGGGGGAGTTAGATCAGAGGGGAACCAAACACATCAAAAGCCCAAGGATGGAGTATGTAGTTGTATTTGACCAGGTCAGTCAGCGTTGTCAGATTTTACACGGCGCTGAAGAACAGCTCCCTCACTTCCCTCAATCATCTCATTTTGCGGCTCTCAGAATAAGAGCCTTTATGTCTCATTTTGCTTGTCATACTTAAATTTCTCTTGTTTGTCAGCCATAATTCAGCATCTCATGAATTAGTCATGAGAATAACTGCTTTCATTTAGAGGCTTTAACCTGTGCAAAATCCTCCTTGGCTGACTTGGCAGTCGCACGCACACACACTGGGCGCATGCACGTTTTGGGTGGGTGCTGCGGGCAGGAAGCGTGGAGCCGCCGCGGTAGATTTGCAGCGCTCTGTCCACAAACGGAGGGAATGTAAATGAGATGGCCTGCAGTCCTGGGGGGGTGGGTGGGTGGAGGGTGTTTGGGGGGCGCCGCTGATCACTGTCCACCACATTAAGCACCACTCATACCCTCCCGCTCACACACACAATCATCTCATCGTATGCAAAACAGGAGCCTTCCAGTGTGGAAAAACAACAACAGCCACACTAATGAAACACTCGCTTTTAATGTGCTTCTGAGTAGCATGTCATTTGCTGAAGATGGAAAGATGCTGTATTTCAAAAGGAAAATCATCAAAGTGGAGACTCACTGACACGAGCGGACGTACTGTATCTGTTGCTGGTGAAAGGTGGATTCAGGTTTTGTACACCTCAGGTCTTATTTTCATGAATTCGGCCATCATTTCTCTGAGCCACGGCGACATCGTGCCCGCCAGTAATTGCTGAGATCTGGAAACAGCGACTGAAGATATTTAGGGAAAGAAACGCGAGTAGTCGAATGATCAGACGGGTTTTAAACAACCTAAAAGTTTAGCCAGATAATGTAAAAAACATTTTATTTGGAGACTGAGCGTAACTGTCACAATGATGGCTGACTGCACAGGAGGCAGGTCTATACAGTGCAGGATGTTTTAAATGAAACAGTTAGACATAATTTCCCCAACTGTGTCTGCTAAATGCTGTTGCCTTAGACATCAGGGTTAGAAAGTGTCATTGTTATATGGATTAAGCAACAAGTTAATCTATGTGGGTTTCATAATGTTGTGGTAAACATGAGGCAAGGTTATCATCAGAAATATCAATAAATAAATATTGACAACCAACATTTCCATAAAAATGCTGAAGGAACATTTGACAGAGGTAGATGACTGATAATACTCTCGTGTCTGTGCGTTAAGTGTTTAGCCAGCAGGACCCAGCAGCTCTTTGGTTTTGCGTTGCTGGAGCAGAAGAAAAAGCTGTTATTTGCTGATATGCTAATTAACCCAGTAACTTAACAGTAAAAGTACATCACATTTGATTCATAAGTTTTTGACACTTCTTCATCTTCACTGTGACATTTTATTTCCGAAAAACCTGATGTATACAATCAAAATGACGAAAAATACCAAATAAATAAATAAAAATGCTGAATGTAGTAAAAATGATACAAATTAAAAATCATATTGTAAATTGATCTTTATTTGTTTTTCAAATTTGTCAGAAGAACACTGCAATTAAAAAAAAAATGATATGGCAATTATTTCTGGTTCAGGCTTTAAAGGGTTAACAAAATGTCTTTAAATGTAATTTTGTAGAATTACATTCCTTTAAAAACTAAATCTGTTGTTGAAGGAGAGAAGTATACTTATTTGTAGATGTTAGGGGACAGGCATCCTTTCAGGAGACAACAACCTTGATGAATTATGGAAACATAGCTATAGATTAAATGCTGAGTAGTAGACACCCGCCGCGCTGATTTGCCAGTGGAATCGGCTTTTGGTCAGAGATGCAGTCGATAGGACAACAGACAGGACTGTGACCCGACCTCAGCACACTCATAATAACTCGACAGATTCTGACAATACCGCAGACCGTGGCAGCACATTAACATCCCGTATTTGTCCGTGACAAATACAGCAGAGGCCGACACTTCTTGTGTGCTTTACTCACATTTACCCTCCCGTCCACTCAGCAAACAGGCGCTGCTGAGGTTATTTACAGCAGCCGCCAGTTCTGCAACAGTTAACACATTTGTACTCCCTGAATGCTTCATTTATTAAACTGTGTCGGCGCAATTTGTTCACTTAGCTACATGCCTACCTATTTGTTCCTTTACATGACAGGGTAGAGCTTCCTGTCAGGAGTGTTTTTGTTTCCTCTTAGTATGCTTCCAGCATTCAAATGTGCTGAACACACAGAGCGCAGCCGGGCGGGAGAGGAAGAGAAGGGAAGGAGAGTAAGCAGACTGGAGTAAACAACGCTTTGGCTCTTTAAATAAAACATTTGTTTGTGATTGAGGCTTCGTGATGTGAACAGCATGACCTGTTTTACTGGGAGTCTCTAAACAGCCAGCCCGTCGCCCTCGCAGAAACAGATCCCATCTCTCTACCCGCAGACTCAGGGCCTATTTATATTGCATGAGAACAAATTTTTTTGACAACTTGAGTGATAGATTTGTACAAGGCCCAAATGTTTTTCTTTTTCTGCAGAGGCCCTGTCTGAGTGACATAAATTGCTATTAATAAAAATTTTAACAATACATGGCAAATGAGTTTTTTCTGTTAACATGGTATGAGCAGGAGCAAATAGTGCTTGCTGAGGGCTTCTTGGGAATACAGGCAACATTTGAAGAAAGCATGTTGGGAGGGGAAGAAAGCATGTGGCGTGATATTCTGTGGAATAACACGAACACACGAACAATTAACGGCCGAGAAAACACAACCTCGCTGACAGAACCGACTGCTGTGATGGCAAATAATTCCTCATCTCTCAAATTCCTCATTTTTACTTCAACCTAGCTGCACGATGGTCATTTATTCTTTATCGATTGAATTGACAAGTTGTTAGGGAGCTCCTTTCAGGAAGTACTCAGATTAATTGAATCCAGGTAAAAGACATTATTCTTTATTGATTTTCCTTAAATTAAACCAATATTAGTGACAGTAAAGACACAGAGATGAAGACACAGAGTTGCAGAAGACCTTTCAATCCTTATGTTTTCCTCCTTAAAGGGGCACTTCACTGATTTTATGCTTTGTCTTTGGAACAGCTGTGTCATGTCTCCTTTGGCTTTGGAAGAGCTTTGGCATGAAGAGATCTTATTTTGAAGTAGAAGCAGCAGTAATAAGTGAATATAGAAATAAGATAAGTACGAATTATGCAGACTGGCTCATTTCAGTATTATGGGCTAGTCCTTGTATTGTATACATTCATGTTTTCATTGCAACTTTCAAAAATAGTAAAATAGTCCCGTGAAAACTGTTCCAAGAAAGACATGCTGCTGCCAAATTTTGTGTGTTCAGAGTCATTTTTCAGTCTTTCGAACACCAAATACAAAATCCCACTCACCTTCATTTTTGAGGGGTTTGATGAAAAAAAAGAGACACAGCAAAGGGAAAATAAAACTACTAAAACTATTTGCAGGCTTTATATCCGTAGAGTTGAGAATTTGCTTTTTTTCTGATGTACCAACCATTTCATATTTTGTTTTTTCAGCGTGCCTTCTATAACAGTTTTTTTTAGTTGCTTTTATTTCTCAATCTCATCCCTCATTTCTCATTATTTAGTGTTGGTCCTCATTAAAGGCTGGCTGTCCACACACACACACACACACACACGCTACATGAGACGGACTGACAGCAGCAGAGCAGGATTCCACAGTTGCTTCTCCATCTCCCCTCCACGCATTTCGCCTCTCACTTTGTGCTGAAATAATTAACTGCGTGCATGTTTGAAGGCGGGATTACAGTTGTCTAATTGTAGTGAGCGTCGTCATGGAGACTATCAGGCCATCGGTGAATAAACAGCCTTACTTGGCAGTGTTTGGCTAAAATGGGGCTTTGTGCAGATGTCAGACACAGATTTATGATGGTGAAACAGATTATATTTGGCAGGAAAATCAATAGGCTGACCACTCTGGACTGGCTGCTTATTTTGATAAACAGCTCTGTGGATGTAACCTGCCCAGAAGCTTGTCTCCTCATCTGTTTGCTCTGAGAGCGTGAATTAATGTAAAAGTTTACTTTCCAAAGCAGCATGGTTGGGTTCACAAATGTAGCCTTTATTGCTCCAAGGTTCATGAATATTTAGTGGTTTTCAAAATATAACATTACCAAAGTAACAGCATTACCTTTTTGATAAAGTTACTTAAAGTGAATAAGATAAATAAATGCTTTTTGCTTTGGGTGACTTGAATCCCATTACAGGCATATTGAGAACAGTTAGAAACATTTATCAAGAGGAAATAAAACCGACTAATACAATGCATCTCACTTTAAGGAAATATCTGATACCTTTGTCAGGAATCATCACATCATGCAGAATGTATGGAAATAATCTGAGAACATGGACTGGAAACTGGAAAACAAGACAGTCTTGTTTTTCTTTATAAAAAGATAAAAAGTTGATGATGACCAGCCAGTTATGTTTGGGTGTAAAGTTGTGGAAGGTCATAGCTGTAGATGGTGAAACGTGCATCAGTGTTGCAGTGTTAATATGCTCTTAAACACTGTATTATGAGTATTTTGGATCATACTTGTGCCCTGCTAACACTGGAGCCTGTGGCATTGTCCACTGTGTAATGAGAGATATCCAACACAAACGTTATCTAGGGTCAGAGCTGCAACACACTGTGCTAAGTTACTCATTAAAAACCTGACGAAATGAACAACTTTCTCCTCCTGGAAAACGGCCAGCCTCTGTGACTTCATGCTGCACAAAGAAGACATGGTGGAAGTGGCATTATGGTTTGAAATGGCTAAAACGATGGCTAAAACAGACTAACATTTGAATTGCTGACCTACAATAAGGGTGTTATATTATTAGAAAATTAGTAAAATTATCATTCTAAACCTTTTGTCAGTACTTATTCATATGTGTATTTTGGCCACATGGTGCACCCATACAGGTGTTTTTACTTGATCTTCCTGATAACACCTCTGCTGTACGATCTGACTCTGCTTTTCATTCAGTTGCACCTTCATCAATCTTAGTGACCTCATGTAACCTGAGCACAGCTCTGCCCACCCAGAAGTGGTTTTTACCTCAGGCAGGAATAAAGATTTAAGTATCCAACCAAACTTTATTATTGCACTTTAAAGAGAGGCACTCATTCTTTCTCTCACTTTTCAATAGACTCTGTCAAATTTCGGATCCTTCTCTCAATCTGAGATTCGTTTTTTATGATTTACATTTAAAAAAAAAACTAAATTTATCTGCGTCCAAAGACACTATGAGGTTATAAGAGTATTCTAGTTTTGGATGTGACCTTCTTCATTACTGAATTATGACAGTCCTCTATGTGAACAGGGGCATGTTCAACCACACATTTTGGTAACTGAGTTTCTTGATCTGCTTTTATTTTGAAATGACAGAGGTCACTGTGCTTTTCTTATCTTTTTACCAATGCTGTGTCACTGGTTGCATTTAACTCACGCTGTGTAGCTTAAGGTGAGCTGTTTAGATCTCACTATAGAAAGTGTTGCACCAAAATAAAAAATGTCCAGACAACAAAACTGTCTTTTTTCTCAAACATCAAATGTGTAAAATTAAATCACACTGTTAGGCCGAGTTACTCGAGGATCTCCTCGTGTGTGTGATCAAGGCCCAGAAGAGCTCCAGTCCTCCCTGGAATCCTCAGTGAGTCCCCTCCCGTGCAGTTAAGCAGTGGGATATGTCTTGAATATATTCACCTTCCACACATGCCTGCAAACTTAAAATGAGTTCAGTTAACAGTCAGGAGAAAAACATTCCAGGAACAGGAAGTCAATAACGCCGGTATCCCCCTCGGGGTGCACATTACCATTGTTGTGAGCCAGGTTAATGTACTTCAAACAAGGTTTATTATATACTGCAGTGCACAATAGTGAGGTAAGGAGTGTAGTGGTCTTGTGCTGAAGATGAGAAAGGCAGCTGATCACTTGTCTGTGGCTGTGGGGTGTAATGACTCAGCTGCTATACAGAAATCTATCTGTTTGTGGGACATATTGTTGGTGTAGGAGTGAGCAGGCTCGGCCCCTTACCTGCAGCTATATGAAAACACCAGCACTGCAGTCCTGTTATGGATGATTCAAAGGAACACTGAACTGAATGTATATAACCATCTCATGCAGCGTGCAAACGAGATCAGATTTCACTGTTTTTGATGGTATCTTGTTAACACTTTGTTGTTTTTGCTAAATGGCCAACGGAGATCAGCAGTTGCCCCATAAATCTCCCGGCTGACACCATCAGTTAGATTATAACCGTCCACTTGGTGGGTTGTGTCTCGCCAAACACTTTCATGAGATTACACAGCCCCCCCAGCCTGCTTATTTAGGCTTCCTCTGTTTATGGTTTTCCACATTTCCCAGAATCACTCTGTGAACTTGCCTGGACTTGCTGTAACCAGGTGCTGGATTCAGAGAAAAAGCAATGGCCATAAAACAGTTTTCACTTTCTGCCCATTTTATTTAAAGGAAGATGTTAAGAGATTCCTGGGAAAATAAAAAAAAAAACTACTGCTGGAATTACTGTCTCAGAACTCATTTTTCCTGATAATTTAAGGTTAATTAAGGTTGAGAGAAATTACAATAAAAATAAAATGTTTTGAATGGGGCATTTTTGTTTAAACACAGTGATTTACTTGAAGATTGTTTTTGTTTTAGACATTCACATTCAGAACCAGGGTACATTTTAATAACATATTATGCAATATTGTGTGCAACTTAAACTGACACTGTTTATTGTCAAAACAGCTGGACATGAAAATCCCTTTTCTTCTTGATTAAGTGAATCAAATACCTGATAAATGGACAAATTTCATCACATTAATCCAAAAATCTTGTAAGTGGTTCTGTTCATTCCTCATGTGCAATATTTCTCCGTGCTACCTTGTTTAAGTTTCCTCCTTTAAAAGAATAAAAACGAATAAAGAATAAAAAAGTGGCATAATGTGTTTTATATTGATCTTGACAGACTCTTCTTATGTTGGGGTGAATATTCTGCTTTCACTGCCCGCCGTGGCCCATGGGGTCCGCTGGAGTCCACCTCCCCACTCTGCAGGTTTGGGGTCCGGGTGGGGGGCTTTTAGGCCAGCCGCCCTCGTATTCCGAGGGGCCTGCAGCTCATCAATATTGCAAAGGAATAAAGTAGGCTGGTGGTGAAGGACACGAGTACTGAGGCCTAATCAAGCATCAGCGCGCTCCAAACCAGAGGAGTAACAGCGATATAGATTTAGGGATTCACTTTGCCAGAGTTTTTAAATAAATAATGAGGAAACATATGGCTTACTGCACATCCTAAAGAAATTTACCAGTGCTGCAGGAGGTCCATGCATCTGATAATGCGTCACGCTGGTCTTTAACTCTGAGATGTCAGTGACGAACGCCGCAGCTCTTGTTGAGTCTTTGACAGTTTTATCTCAAGAGTCAGCTGCAGCACAAGACGGCCGATCTTCTCGCCTGACTGCTGCAGCGACCATAGCGTCGCCTCTGCTTCCCTCCCAGCGTCTGGCCACGCATGTTTCTTGCGGACAACAGCAGAAGATAGTGTGCTGCAGCTCAAAGGGATGGAGAGATTACCTTTATTTCAATTATAAAGTATACTGAATATGACTGACTTTGAACACAGCAGGGGCACCGATGCCCTGCACGGTTTTTGTTCATTATGCTGTGGTACCTCAGCGACGGCCTACAGTGCGGCAATAAAAGACCAATGAACGGTGCACATCCTGTATTGATTTGTTTGCTGAATATCAGAGTGAATTTTCAGATGTATTTATAATGGCCTTATTAAAGCCCCCTTTGATCTAAAGAATACAATAATAACAGAATCGCCTGTGTTGTTTGCAACTGAGATCCACTGTGGTAAAAATGTCAATATTAACTGCAGTTTTTTAGGGCTTTTCAATTATTTTTCCTTTTAATCATAAAATGTAATCACTTTTGCAGGTTGTGGGGGGTGGGTAGGAGGGGGATGGGCTCAGTGTGGATATTCTGCTCTCCCATTGATGCAAAGCTGTCCGTCCAATAGCACAGCTCCACATATGACTTTTTTTTGTAAATGAAATATTCTATTTGAAATACAAACAGCTTTAATTATTGAAACTGACACTGCATTTGACTTTGAAAGGCTGTCAGCTGTTGACATTGGATAAAGAAACAGGGAATTGTGGAGGATTTCTGTGCTCGGCACTTGTATGATGAAGACATTATTAGGAGGTGACTCTCATCTGTTGTTAGAGTTATTGAAGCGGGCGAACACAAAGACAAGTGATCTGATGAATTGATGATTAATGTGAGAGGGTTTTAAGTAAGGATAAGCATCAACCCTCTCTGTGCTTGTTTTTTTAAATGACGATCAAGTGGAGTCAAATGAAAGAACAAATAAGAAAGACAATACAAGTGAAACTCAAGAGGACACTCAGTGTCACATTTTCGCTGGAAAAAAATTGCTAGTTCAAGTATTAGCAGATTTAAACAGGGGAAATAAAGGAGAGGAGATAATACGGAGCAACATTTGCTGAACAATAAGTTCATGTGGACTGTGAAGTAAATGGCAGTTATCACACACGATGAGATGCTCCTCTGAAATCCTTAAAGAGGAAAGCTATGTGATTTAACACTGTACACTGTGGGCTTCTTCTATGGCCAAGGACATACAATCACTGCAGAGGATTCTTTGAGTACGACGGTCACTCCTTCAAAAAATCAAGCTAGAATGAACACGAGCTAACTGCAGTTCATTTGACACTTAATCTGATCATACTAAGATTATTTTATACTGTGGAAGTGTTTTTGTTACATATACGTAAGACAGCAGACCTTCACAACTCCTAATGAACATTAATGTTGCTCTGCAGCTGCTGGATGTGTAAATAAGAAATATGTTTGTCCATTTAAAAGAAAAACACATCTGTGTTGTGTTCACAAATTATTTTTGATGGACTGTGGCTCTTTCCACCGATCAGAGAGAAGCTGTGCATGTTGATAATAATGACATCATTTTCTACAGCTGTTCATAAAATAATCAAAGACAAATATGCACAAAAGCCGTGACATCCTTGACTCAAACGCAACCATACACGTCAATCACAATTCAAACGTCATATTTCTTTTGTAAAAAGATAGATAAATAAAAAAGAGGAAGAGGAAGAAGAGTTTAGTTTGATTTCTTCTTCCAACTGCTCTGCCACAGATTCTGTGGCAACTAAAAATGAAATAGTCATATCAGGCATATCAGACACAGCTTCTTTATCCTCAGTTTGTTAAAACAGGTTAGTTGCAGTTTGGTAGCTGCAGAAGCACGACGTCGCCGGTTTGGTTCGGGTGACCTCCTCTCTAACCCAACATTTAAAGATTATAATTTTGGGCCCCATAGTTCACCCATGTAGGCTTCATTACTTCATTACCACACCTGCAAAGCCCAAATATTAATAATAAATGTATTTCTACATCTCTACTGTTCTCTGATGTTAATGCTGAGCAGCACTGAGCACTAGTGTATAACATGTGTTTCCTATAATAGTACCAACAACCTAATTTAAACTACCAACATTTTTTGATGACTTTCTGATAACCATTATGCAGCTCTGCACATAAAACTTATGCATACTAACATTACAATTATGTACGATATACTATGATATGGTAATATATACACTACTTAACCATCAACTTGTGATGTAATTTGATGTGAATCCCATTCTGATTGTTTGATGTACTGTAATCTGTCAGCAGCAATGAGAAGAAATCAACCAGTCAGAGTGTCATAGCTCTTCATGTTATATTTGGATAAAATCTTCAGTTGAAAACTTCCTCACAGCTCGGCCATCCAAAGGAGAAGTGGTTTATGTCAATCAGTAAGTTGCAGGCGCAAACAAAATGAATGCTGAAGTACACACTTTGTCACTCAGTGTGAAACACATTTGCAAGCGCAGAATCACTCACGACACAAACTGTCATCCATCACAGGGGACGTTGCTTTTCCCAGTTTGAGGTGGAGTTTGCTGTTGGACTTTGATGTTCTGAAAATATAGATCAATGATACTGTCCCATCGCTTTGTCAGGAGCGATGGGAGGGTCACTTGAGCCGCTAATGAAAGTTGACATGGGGGCTGAATCAGTATTCATGAATTTGTCACATAGCTGACACGAGGCTATTGTTTAGGTGTTACAAATGCTAAATAAAGGAGTGCAAAATTGCTTGTCTTCTCGTTAAACTGAATTCTCGGGTCGCACATTGTGGTTTTTATGGGAACATGAAACTGTGACGAGACACATACAAGAGGGGATGTGACAGCTGGAGTACAGCAGGTATTTCTCGTCTGCAGATTTTTGTGTATTTTCAGTGTTAATAAATGTAAAACTTCTTATTATCACCATTCTACACATATCTTTCCTTCCACTGTGGCACAATATAAACTTGTTGTTTTTAAACCAAAAATCTGTTGTCCATATTTAGGGAAAGTTGGTGGAAACCCAAGAATATCATTTGGCTTGGCAGGCCTCTCTAGGCAACCAGTTGCTACTGCCTTCTGCCTTTGGAGATGAAAAAACTAAACACATTTACACTCCTCGCAGATCCAGTCACTCAGAATTACCGAGCCAAACAATTTATACACACCTCTTCCTGTTGGAGTGCACACATGTACCTGTTTCACATCAAGTCCATCAGAGCTATGCTTTCTTTAGTTTAGTCTTTAGTTTTTCAGATGTGGTGAGGTGGTTTTTCGTCGGCTGCGCACTGACTTCATGTGCTAGAAATATTACAGCTGAGGGTTATTTGATCCGTCACTTTGAAACGTGCCCAGTGAAGATTTGATAAAGCTACAGATAGTAATTCGTCGGGGACACTGCGTGTTTCCCAGACCGTCGCTGACAGTCGAGCCTCCACTTCGGGCCTGATTGAGAGGCGGCTTCTCGGCTGCCAACAAACACAAATGACTTTCTCTGCTTCTCATTGTGTTGATGAGGTGCTGCAAAGGTGCAACGTATAGAGTAGCCAGAGTAAACTGAGCCGTGATTGCTCGCAGTTGAAACGCTTCCATGTGAGCCGATCAGCGGTCCCCGTGCGCTCTGACAGCAATGTTTAGTTAAAGCACAGTTCCACATTAAACTGGAGCTGTGAAACAGTTTGACTTGTGCAAATATCAGTCATACATAAAAAATGATCATGCTGTTAGTAATGTTTTCCTTTTTATGGAATCCGTGGCACCGAGGGTTATTTTACAACCGAGACTTTTTTCTAACAGGTTGTCGAATATGCCTTATATAAAACTCCCCACACACAGTGCATGAAAACATCAGTAAATTTTAAATATCCATAAATCGTTTTACTCAAGAAAAGCTGGTGAGGCGGTGAGCCGTCAGCAGATGCGTCGGTGGCAAAAAGAGTTTTTCTCTTCTCTTAGGGGAAGACAAAACTGAAGTTCTTCTGAGGCCGGTGGTTTTCATCAGCGCCGTGCTGCACGCCAGCGGCAGGGGCACTGGTTTGGCTCCATCACTAACAGGAGACGGGGGAGGGCAGGTCGTACATTTATACTAGTTTAGGATTTCATACATCATTAGAGAATGGCCCGACTGCGTTTATCCACAGCACCGCTCTGCCAAGAGGACGCCACCTCTGTCACACAACCTGAAAGACACAACTGAGGGGAAAAAACATGAAAAACAGTGTCACTTAGTCACTTAGTGTAACATGGCACCTCTCCTGCTTGTTTTGTGCGTCTCATGAAACTCCACAACACCACTGACAAACGGCAAACGAAGTTCGGCGGAGCGCACTCCATCCTCGTGAAAAATGTGCTCATTTGGAGGGAAAATTAAAACAACAAACGTAAATAAATAAACAATTGAATGCCTCCAAAGACTTCGTTCTTCCACATTTCAAACACCACAGCAGCTAATTATAGCCTTAAGTCAGGCGCTTTGATGCATTTTCCCTCAGCAGGAATCCCTGGCTTTTCTTTTCCTGGAAGTGCTTTTCTGTCGGTCCTGAGGTAAACTGCCCGATGGCGCACAGCAGGCTCTGATCACTCTGAGCATATAGCACATTTATCTGTGTGTGTTTATGTGCATCCATGAGAGGGAAAAAAAGAAATGACAGAGGGATGACCCCACACTGGAGCATGTTGTCTGTCTTGTAAGAAACACTTCCACCGCCTCCATCACATGCAGATTGTAGACTTTGAGGCTCTGTGGAAGCTACCACAACTCAAGCTCACTCTTGGCATCTTAGTGAAAATGTGTGTCTGCAGCAAGAAAAAAACCTTCCTGGTTAGAGTTGTGGACCCTCAGCGGTGTGGCGCTCCACGTCTGACATTGGCAGGCCCCTCTGTGTGTGTGTGCGTGTGTGTGTGTGTGCAGCGCAGAGCCCAAGATCAACAGCGAAGAAGGAGAAACCACCCCGTGTGTCGGCAGAGCGCTGCTGTTGGGCCCGTCACACGCAGGAGGGCTGCTGCTGTCACACTCAAATGCACGAAACTGTAAACTTGTCTGGCCCATATGAAATGCTCGGGGGGGGGGGGACTCGGGGAGAAGGGGTGACTTGTGTTCATGCAGGGGTGGAAGTGTATACCCTGGGCACCACCGTTTCCTCTTGGCTCCCTTCCCAGTCTGTCTTCGAGCCCACACCCTGCACAGGCATCCAGCAGGCCGCCTCACATGCGAAGAAGAGCGAGTGCAGCGGGGGGTTCACGCTGAGGCTAAAAAGGTTTCTCCAAGCAGTGACGCAGCTCCATCACGCTCCCCTCCTATTAAAGTCAACCCAGGGTGACATATGACATCCAGACATGCAGGGAATAATTGTTTTTACTGATGCTCCCTGACGATGCCTCGTCCATGTATGAGGCTCCTTGTCTCGGCGGACCGCCGCTCATGTGTTTCCCATCAGGAAAGTCTGTGGTTACCTTCCTGATTTTGCTGGACTGGAAAAACATAGCTAATATGGTGTGATCTGGAAAAAGCTTTGATGCAGGGGCTTTACAAATAAACCTCCGAATGCCATATGGTTTGCATTCATCTCTTAATTTATTTCCTATAAATGTCTATTGAATATTCTGCGGAGCCAACATGTGTGTAACCAGACTTGGAAAACAGAAGGCCAGGGAGAGCAGTTTGTGGCAAAGTGTGATTATTATGATTTGTCCATTTTTTTTCCTCCTTGCTGCATGATAGATGAGTTGCGTGGTCGTTCCAAAACAAGCAAACAAGAAAACATGCAAACAATTCCCCTCTGAGCTCGCCGGTTCCCGGCTCACCTTGCCGTGCCAGGCCCGCACAAAGAAAGTTCCTCTCAAAGAGCAATTAAAAAGTAATGATTGTAAGCTTCGCCATGACTCATCAACTGACAGACTTTTCCCTATGAAGTTGGGTATTGGATTACCACTGACAGAGAAGTCAACAGACAGCAGGCGTCCAGCGGTGGAGGACATGGAAGTGAGCTTTTCCAAACGCAGCAGACTTTCCTACGGCGGCTTCCAACAGAGTGAAGATATAACCTGCTTTCTGCGCGAGGCCTCGCTCCGACTACAGGGAGCCCAACATTTGTCATCAGCAGCTGCTTGTGTGGGTGTCAGCTTAATAAAAACACACAGCATTTTGTTCCCTTATTATGCTCAGAGCCCTCTCTGCGAAAAACACAAAGGAACAAACATGTCACACGTTCATCTCACAGTTGCGATCAACAGCAAACCAACAATAGACACATTTTCCACTTGCTTGACCTTTTCCACCATGATGTGTTTAATCTCTGCAGCTGTGTGAAGACTTGCAGGAAGTGGCCCATGTGTTGGAGTTTCATTTTCTGCCCACTAATACTTTAGAAACACACAGCGACATGAAACCAGAGAGTGAAGGGAAAAGAAAAAAAAAACGGCTGCAGGTTTGAACAAACAAAACAAAACTATCACTATAGATAGAGTCAACGTGTTGGACGCTAAACAGCCGCCCCGGAAAACATGTCACATGCCATTTGGTGGCTACTTTAAGCCAAAATGAGACATTTTTAGCACGTCTGAGGCTCCTGGCAGTGTTAGTGACACGCTGTGCTGTATACAGAGCAGCGAGCTATTAAAGGATGCACTTGCAGCATGTGACACTTAGCAGCACATGGTAAATATGAACCAGACAGAATATTCATGCCTTTCCCTCCGGTCCCACCAAATGTGTTTTAGTCCGAGATAGAGGAGTCCCGTATTTACTTTCAGCGGGGTGAGAGGAGGAGAGGCTATAATCACTGATTGAAATGTAAATGTGAGGTAGCTAACTGAAGTATTAGGGCCGGCGAGCGCGCAGAGTGGAGATATGAATTGCAATCTGTCGGACAAATTTTTCTCATCGGACATTATGTAAATGGAAGTATAAGTGACTGGTAGTATTTGAAACAAAAATCGATGCAGTAGGCGATAAGTGAGAGTGGTTGACAGAGTGGTTCTGGATATCCACAGATATTTTAAATTCAGGGATGATAATTTGATCATGCAAAGTATATTCATTACATAAGGGCCCGGGCATGCTAATAGAAGACATTCAAGTTGTATAAAGTTAATATTTACTCGACCAACCATAGCTGATTGTTTCCTGATACATGATGGAAGTGAAAGCAAAGTTCAGTGTTGATAAGAAATCAATATGTTTCCTTGGTGTTAACTTGTGCACTGATTTAGTCAAACTTGTATTTACCATACCTTTTTTTTTTTCTTTTCCTGCTGTAAGAGCTTTATAGAGAACAAAAATGAAATTTAAAAAATGTGGGTCCTGTTCCAGAAATGTCAGAAATCCTCAGAAATCCTTAGTAATGTAAATCATAACAGTAAAGTCTGGGAACATCACTGAACAACAGCACTTCACAATCCTAATTCCTCCTGAGTTATAATATCGTCTGGGTCATAATTATTTGGCAGCTTGTACGTGATACAAAGCACAGCAGGCTAAATATCACCTGAACGTCTGCAAAACTAGCAGGACTGTGTGAACGAAGCGCTGCAGAAGATGTCAGATTGAAGCTAAAAATTGAGTTTTGGGAGAAGTTCAGGAGACTTCAAGTGCTTTCAAATAGTTGTAATCACCTCTGAGGAAAGTTCAAATGCGGCTAGTCTGTTTGAGGTTTAGCCAAAATGAAAGTTGAATCCACATCATAACACCAATGTCATCTCATCGTGCAGTCTTCAATGTCTCCACATCAGGTCACAGAGTCATCTTTTAATAACTTAAGCTGCATTGAAACTCTCTTAAATTAAACACTCATTAAAAATAGCTTTCTGATAAACGTGTATAGAAGCCTCATCATGCTGTTTATGCTGCTCAAGTAAAGAAACGAGAATGATTCAGCTGCGATTTGCTGTAGATTAAAATAATTCTGTGTTTTAACTTTATATTTTGTCTTATATTTTGTCTAAACCTAACTTTCAGCTTGCATATATAATCTATCAGATCATCTATCTTTCACACTTCTCAGTCTTAGAAAAACTGAGAGTGTTGCACAACGGAAGTGTCAGTATAACATATTTTCTTACTCAAATGGTGAGTGTAATTCAATTTTCAGTTTGCCTTTAAATTAAAAGTCACTGTCACTGACTAATCTGGCTGAATATGACTTCATTTAGAAGACAAACACTAAAGAACACCCTCATGCCGGCCTGAAAAAACATCAAAGTGCAGTCCGGCCTGACAGCTTTATCTTTTTCCTCCTCTGTTTAGAAATGGAGTAGCCTTGACAGGACGGGGGGGATTAATCGGGGCGGACCGGCCCGGTATGCACCCAGCCCAGTTCCCCGTCTGTAAACAATGGGGGTGTGGATTAGTTTGGAAACAATGTGTTTATTTAAAAAGCCCACTTCCTGTATGGACTCAGCAAGTCTCCCATTAATTTTATTGGCGGCGGCTCCAGTTCTGAAAATCATTGTTTAGAGGGGGAAAAATACAAAACACACAAGGCAAAAAGGAACGCTCTGCATCAGCACTTGGTTCCTGTGTGATAGGACGACAGCATTAATAGAATTGGTGCTAGCTATTTGTGTTTTTTAATCATCTGGGGGGATCTCACAGTAGGTCCAGAGGAAAAACACAAACGAGGAAACATTTCAGTGTTTTTGTTGAGTCTGCTTTGGCATAAGCTCGCTGCCGCTGCGTGCCCTACGTGTAGAGATGCGAGTTTCATGTGTTTAAAAAAAAAAAGAAGAAGAAGAAGCCAAACACAGTTTTTCTGCTTAGTCTAAACTGCCACGAGCGGTCTACAGTACCTGCCTGCAGGGCTTGAGATTCAGCTGAGGGCTGTGGAGCCCAGGAGCGACGCCCCCCATCCCAACTGCCCAAAGCCACATCCTGTCCAAAAGGAAAAGACTTGCACTTTCTCCTCAGGAGGAACACATGCATTAATGCAATCTCAATTACTCATAAAGCAGTCCTGCAGCAGCGCTCCGCCGCGGTCACATCCTGCCGTACACAAGCGCTCTGAATTTAGCTGATCTGATGGCTGCTGTGGAAAGTTTTGAGGCCTCCCCGAGCGGGAAACAAACAAAACTCCAAATGCTGCCGTTACGCCAAACCAATTCTGCGATACGGAGCGGCCCTGGTGGAGTTTATGAGTTCGTCTCTGAGACTGACAGATATGAGGGGGGATGAAAAGGCATTAAAAATAAGCAGTGCAACCTTAGCCCATCCAGACGCGTGCTCAGAGGCCAGAGAGTAACAGGTAAACTCGGGGGAGGGTGGTTAAGCCCTAGTTAGGCATGTAAATCCCACCCTTTACAGGCAAAGCGCTCCAGTAGATCCCTGTCAATTTCCTGCAGCTGTGCTTGGGCGGATTTACATGAATACACTCTATCACTAGCGCTTAGCCTCCTGTGTTATGCATTTACTCACTTTTGGGTGGGTTCTAAAATTGGTTATTTTCTTTTTACTTTTTTTTGTCTTCCGTAGAGAAAGAATGGTTTTATTTACAACCCACCCGCCATGCCTTCTTTTGTAAATTGACTCCTCAGTTTTGTCCACGGGCCAGGCACAAGAAGGTTAGCTGCCTGTTTCCTGATAAGCTGGCAGAACCTATCAACCTCGGCAAGAAGATAGTGCTCTGTATTTCTGTCATGCTTTATCATCAGCTGGGGTGAAACTAAACCGGTGTTAAGCGAGAGTAGAGGGACCATTTCCCTGGATTACAGGCGTCAACTTTAATTTCAAAGACCAATGGTGTATCCAGGGAAGGTGCAGGCTTCGCTTGCCACAGATTGGCAGAGGGCTCCTGATAAGGACCCAGTAGCGTTGTTCGCATTCACCACGGGGGCCTATTGATCTCCGAGCCGCTGGTTCATTTCATAAAATACATGGCAAATGGTGTTAGAGCGACAGTATGGCTCCTTATTCACCAGACACACTGCGTCCCGTGCCAAGTTGTCTCGACTCTGTGCTGTGGCGAGCAGGAAACGCGTGGCAGGAAGACGGGGTATTTGTCAGGAATCATTAAGGGAGGAGGTGACAGTTCAAGCTTTTTGCCCGTGGAATACAGCGCAGTGAGCTTCGGAGGAAAGATGCTTTTTCCTTACAACAAAGCCGAGTCAGGTTACAGCCCAAGTTTTATTCAGAGCGTCCTTCCCGCTCAGTGTGAGACGAACCGAACCTGAGCTCAACGCAGAGCTATCATTTGTATCAGTTCACCGTCTGAGACTAAAATTCATATCAACATATTGAGCACTTATTCATATTGAAATGTCTCTCTCCTTTTTTTTTTTTTTTTTTTTTTTTGCAAAACCAAATTTATGAAAAGCATAATCACAACATGAGGGCCCTCTTATTTTATTATCAGTGGGTGTTATTATTAGAAAACCATTTCAAATGATATGTCACATGGGAACAAATATCATTTACAAACCACTAATGACTTGCAAACACTCCTCTAGCCTCCGGTGCAGAATGACGCCGTCTCACAGTGTGTGCTCTGCTCGCCTCTCTACGGCGACGTGCAGTGGGATGCTGCATGCTTTCAGAATCAAACAGAATAAACAGGAAGAGCTCGTTCTTTCAGCGAGGGCCGTACGGTGGCAATAACACATTAATTCTTAAAAATCAGCCCATTTAAACCTGTCATTACCACGGCAGTCTAATGGTTTTTAAGGTGTGTGTTTGTTGCAAAAATTCAAATGAGACACTAAAATATGTACATATTCTCTGCAGAGATGGATTAGGTTTTGGATATTAATAATTAAGCAGGCATTATTATTATTACACTTTGCATCTTCTGGGTGGATCAAACTCACCTCACTGCTGGACTGCTAATAATGAGTCATCAATAAAACATTCTCATAATGTCAGGAAGACACTTGTGTAGATGCACGGTCTAATTTTACACGGGCTGACTTGGTCATTAGTTCACTATGGCGTGAATGCTTCGCCATGCAAAACACAGAGCAGGTTACAGAGGTGGCCTGATGTGGCCTGACAGTCGGTGCATCAAGCCGCTCCTTCATTAATGTTAATCATCTTGAAATTGTGAATAACCAAATCAGTGCACCTATATGCAAATATGTGAAGCATTTTACTTTTTAATGGAAAAAAAGGTGTTTTTGTTTCTGGCACTATCATTTGCATAGTAATTGTGTCTATTGTGTCGTGTTTCTTTAACCTCAGACTGGCCTGGATGAGCGCCGGCTAGCCGTCTCTGCTTGGATCGGAGCTGCGAATGAACAGATAAAGGCTGCGGCGCACGGGCAGAGGAGGAAATTGTGTTAAAACTCCATGTAAAAGTTTCCCTCCTCAGATCAGAAATCAAGCACACTGTTGGACTTGAAACCCTCCAAAATTTCACAGAGCTGTAATGAGAAACTAAGAAAAGCACACGGCAGAGGCAGAGAGCCGACTTTATTGCCACCCAGACATAATAAGTTAATGCAAATTGTAACTAGTTAAGCACAGCAAAATAATATGATACCATTGTCTGCGGCAGATTGATATTATAATGTTAGCATGTGCAAATAATCACATTTTCTCCCTGATACAATTACATTATTTGTTATGGTTGTATCATACACCAATAAAAGCAAACATCATATTAGGATTCATGGCACTTTTCGCATTGCGTTATCAATATGTGGAAATAATTGTCTGCTGAGAGATTAAATTACATTATTGTGTATCTTTTTCATGCCTAATAAATAATGATGGATGGCTCTTATTTTCATCACCACCTGCAACCATTTTGTCTTCTTCCCCCTGCAAGTTAAAAATGAGAAAATAAATAAAGAAATAAAAGCGGAGAGTGAAGAACCTCGAGCGATTCAAACCCTGAGGGTCTTGTCGCTGAAGTTTTAGTATCTGATCAAGGCGGGGAAACTGCAAATATGAGCCAGATAGACGCCCTTAAAGTCAACATGCCACTGTTTATTCATTGATACATCTTTTGGCAAACACACACATTAAGTTTATGAATAACTGACAAGGGAAATAACTTGCAGTGTATCATGACTTCATCAAATGTTGTTCCTTCAAACTTCAGCATATTTCAAACAGAAGGTAAAAACACAGTCTTTTTTTTCCTTTATTTTTTCAGGGTTGTCTTTATGCGAGATGCCAGATTAAAGTATAACCTTGTCACTGACTCCTCCATGTAGCAGCCTTGTCAGTGCCACAAAAAATAAACACAAGATCAAGAATTTGTTTTAAAGGGCAAATCAATACGTGCAGACAGAACACACTGATAAAGTTTTGAACAGAATTTAATCTATCAGTCAATAAATAGGATTATTTAAGTTTTACGTGTCAGATTTTTAAAGCGGCAGATAGTTAAATGAATCTCTCAAATAAGTCACATAGTTCTGTTAGTGCAGTGCAAAGGCAGACATGTATGTAAAACTGTATGGCTGTGTGAAATAATGCAGCTGAGCCGTGATGAGCCAATCTGTGATAACAATCCTGATAAAAGTGATTGATTCTTTTAACCTTTCATAAGAAATGTAAACAGCTGTGACTCTTCAAAAACTTTACATCCTGAAAAAAGTCAAATGACAATTTCAAAATTCTGAGAGATCCCTGCATTATATATA
>JBAJHX010000096.1:23109336-23167390 GCA_037176925.1 Amniataba percoides
GGAGTCACTTTGTTTACAGCGGGCGGAGATCGACCCGAGGCTCCACGCTCCACACCTGCTCCACACTGTCAGCCTGTGTGATTATAATGACCAGGCTGCAGTCTCCAGCTCTGACTCAGTTTCCACCGTTAAACATAAATATTACTGATTGACTGACATTATTGGGTGATTTTATTTATCTGAATTGGCCTGTCACCCGAAAACAAATCAAATATTTGGGACTGTATTTATAGGAAGTTATTAATGCAGCGTGTCAGGCAGTGTGGAGACTGTTTAGATGCTCCTGATGTACATTTCTTGACAAAACTTGTATTTTTATATTTTCATATCAAGTGAAAAGACCTACAGCATGTTAGTCCCGCTCTCAGCTGTAAGCTCACTGGTTCCTACTGAAGACAGGAGTGCACTTGTAAGGGACTATTTTCAGCTGTGGATGAATACACATTTGGTGCTGTGTTGCAGTAGGTATGCAAGTAGCAGCACAGTTATGAGTCAAACTACAGCTCAGGGAACATTTCAGGAAGTGCACGAGTGTGGTTCATTCATGTGTTTTTAACGGTGTTCAGACAACAATGGAGCTCCACGGCACAGTGGAAGAAGACTTATCAGGCTTTGATGCACACACAGTCCCCGTATTTACTCAGTCTGGACTTGCTTTCATCCTCCTCAATTAAGTGTCATTACTGAACCGGGAACTGACGTGTGACCTTTAAGCCCGACGAGCTCAGCTGATCTGTGTCCGTCCCAACTGAGCCGACTGCGCCCGCCGACGGGACGCCGCCATGACACAGTTAAAAACTCCGGAAAAACTTAGGAAGTAGACCTTGGGGTGGGACTGTTTGACAAACAAAGTCAAAGGTCCACTTCCTAACTTTTGTTTTCTTTTCTCAAAGTCAGGAATAAACCGCTCTCGATATAAACCTCGATATAAAACCTCACTAAGCGCCTGAGTTTTCTCCCAGTAGAGCCTCCACATCCCGTCAGAACCTGCATTATGCTGTTAGTCATCTCCAGTTAGTGAACCCATCAGTGGATCCAACAGCTCCCCCACCCTTAACCCTCTGTTACCAAGAGAAGGAGACATCCGAGCATCTTGCCTATTTACTCAATGAGTGTAATTACCATTGGCTACTCACGCGAGGCCTGCGAGCTGATGTGATAAGTACCTTTATACTTTCATCTTCCTTTAGTTCCCTTTTTAATTGCTCGGACTCTCTTTGAAACCTAGCTGTACCTTCTAATAAAGCACAAAGCGGGCCCAGCTGTGAATTACTGATTGTTGTGTTGGAGCTTGGAGCTGGTAGTAAAAGCGGGGCCTCATAGCGTTGTTGTGTGTGTGTGTGTGTGTGTGTGTGAGTGTGTGCGTAGGGGTGGGGGCAGTGAGGCATGCCTTTTGAACAGCAGGTGGTAATTGAAACAAAACAAGGGCTGATTAGGGAAGCGTCTGGCAACTCATGATCCAAACAGCGAGCCGCCGAGGAGCCCAAACACAAGAGCCCTGGAATAAAGTGGTCATCATCTAATTAACAGAACACATTTTAATTACCGAGTAAACCAAGCAGTGCAGTGTGTCAATTTAACTGATGTGGTAAGTGCCAGTTTACAATATCAGAAACAGACAAATAATTGGAATCTAATTACAAGCAGGTCTATTGCACACCAGCGCCTGCAGCCCATCTTAATAAACAAATTTTTACATCAAACCATGAATAACAAACACTGCAGGACTGCTAATTGCCTCGCTGCAATGTTGGGACTTTGCCAGCTTTGACTATTTGACTGAAGCTCTTGTGTGAATGGATGAGGCTGTGCCACACGTTAATTAGAATAAAGTGAACAGCAGCGTTTGTTTTTCGCGATCTGACGGAGCTGACTGACAGACTGCTGGTCTGTCGTGGCTGCAGGGTGACCTCACCAAAACAGAGGAACCTTTTCTCATTTACCTCCTGTGGTATTTAGTTTAGTTTTGAGTTTGATTTTTGCAGTTTCCTAAAGCCTCCTCCTCCTCAGGATGGATTGAACGGAGCTTCAGTTGTGGTGCTTTGGGATTGATTTTGGTTTTTTTTCTGTTTTCAGTCCCGCGGATTGATACAAAAAGAGCTGTCACATTTCAGACATGTCAGCAGTCTCTGTGCATGCTTTATTTGCTTTTCAGCAGTCGCCGGGTTGTTCAAAAGCATCGAAGAACTGAAGAAAGGACATGAAGCAAAAGAAAAGACAAGGAGAGCCACACACTTCTAAGTCAGACACAACAGAGTCTAAAGAGCAGTGTGCTGACAGTCCACCTTCACACCCTCACATGACAAATACAAGCTCTGAGCATGCCACGCAGAAAACTCCCCCCTTTAGTGTAAAGACATTTTTATTTGGTGAACACACTCCTCATATCAACTGCAACATCTGGGATTGTTCCTCTGGTAATTTGTGGCATCAGAAACCTCAGAGGTTGATGTTTCTGAGCAAATAGACCTCAAAGTGCCTACATGACTGAATCACCACAAGTAAAGGAGTGTTTGTTAGTAGAAATGAGAAACTGGAAGCATGTTTAAAGATGAGTTTGTTTCATTCGCTGGTTATTTTGACTGTGAAAAATAATCGTTGACGAAACTGCACAAAAACACTTGTTTTCGTGTGCTGTCAGTGGTGTGCAGGGAAATTCAGATTTATTGTTCAGAGGGCCAGTATTGGCTGATCATGTCACTGTGCCGATGTATAAACACAGAGCCCCGCCGTTCCTGCAGTATTTCATCCACCTTTATGGTCTATAATAATATCATATGTTAATGCCTGCATGTGAGTGAATTTATGAGAATCCTTCCACTCTGGATGACTTTTAATCACAAACACCTTCCATTACTGCGTGTTCTCTCCAACTTTGTCTGCTCCGGTTTGTGATCAGTGTCAGGAAAACAACATGGGTGTACACGAATCCCGACCGTCCGGTGAAATACTGCCCACGGAAAGATTGCTTGTGATTTTATATCGTTTCCATTAAATCTTGTCTTTCAAAGGCCTTAATTAATAATACACTTGACATTTATGTTTTCCAGCAATAAGCTAAGCAAGAAACGATTTATGTCACCTAAAGCTTTTTAACAAATCAATGCAACTATTTGTAATTGCTTGTTTCACAAGATTAAAAGTGCTTAGACTTGATCTCTGTCTCCTGTTTAGTGGCCAACATGACCTACGCCTCCATCGTAAAAACGCGAGTCCTGGTCATCAGCATTAGCTCCTGTCACCAAATCCATATCGCTATTATTTCTGGAATTTTAATGCTGTTACAATTTATAGCTTATCAAATGCAGTTACCTAAATTGCTGTTAGGAAAAGACAGTTTAACTGTCTCTTTTTAATTACGATATAATTTAATGTTGAGGCTGAGATGAGAGTCCTGCAGCAGATGACAAACACAGGACTGGAAGAAACTCTGTCCCGCAGGCCAAAATAATGAGGAAAACAGCACCGAGAGCAGCTTTCAAGGTGTTATCTGCGATGATGAAACACTCGGGGCTGAGCTGCTCTCTGACAACAGGAGTTTGTAGCAGTCAGACGTGCACTCTCTTGCTTTTGATGCACTGAATCACATTACAGTAGAGGATTCACAAAGTCTGTTTTGCATCATGATGCTTTTTTAAGTGCTGCAAAAAGTGCATCCTGCACCTTCAAGTCAAAATAAAAGGTGCTATAAAGGGACTCAAACCCAAAATTTTCCTGTCATCACCAGAGTTAAATTACATGTAGTAACATTAACAATTTGCAGCTTGGTGTTGCCAGACTGCACAAAAACAGATAAAATGAGAGACTTGGAGGAAAACGATGTGAACAACCAGCATTTTATTGCATGTTTAGAATGCTCACGTCAGTCGTCGCCACTGACTACAACAGAGAGGTCTGCATCAGACAGACGAGGAATGATGAGGAGGTTACAGACTGATGGAAGTGATGAGCAATAATGTTTCTCTATTTTAAAAAAACTGGAAAAAGAAACTACAGAGTACATCTTCAAAGAAAAAAAAAGAGAAAGAGAAAGAAAAGCTGCTGCAGGATGAGAGCACCGTGACAGCTCCTGGGCTGCCCCCCCCCTCCCCATTTCCCTTCTTCTCCCCCTCCCTCCCCCTCTATCTGAAAAAAAAAGTGTGGTGTGAGAGAAGGAGAACGAGGGGGACGGATGACAGCGGGCTGGATGGTTGTTGATGGATGAAACAATGGCGTCTTTAGCTCGGGAGCCGGTGTGTGATGTTTGGGGGATCTGATGCCACGCGGCCGCAGTTTGCAGGACGTCGGTCTCCAGCAGCGTCTGACCTCTGACCCGCCTGCTGTGCTTGGTTTGACTCATTTACAATGACGCTTGAGATAAAAATATAAATATCTTGATGCCAAACAAAATGCGTGTTTTACCTACATGACATGGATGAGAAGGACACATCTTTGATGCGCGAGTGAAATGAACGTTTGAAACAAAAAGAAAGACAGCATTTAACAATATTCTTTACATCTTGGCACTGCATATTTTTTTCTTTTTCCTATTAATTTCATATAAAATATCATTAGATTGATACACCCTTATATTATTACTGACCACTTAAACCATATCCCCCTCCCCCCCTCATCTCTGTGACCCTGGGATTAGTCATGCAAAGATATCTCCGTCTTGTAGAGGAAATATACCTGTCTGCCCTTTTCTCAGAGCAGTAATCTTTAACATACAGCCACAGAAGGCAGTGGTTGGACCATCAAAAGGAAGTATCAAAAAACAGCTTAACACAAAGAGGGAAAAAAATCTGTACAAAATGCTTAGGTCAATGATAACAGAGAAAAGTCTGTTTTCTATATTACAGTTTAAAATCCAAAATCGGGGATAATCTCCCCCCCAGCCTGCCCCTGCCCAGCTCACCCAGATGTCTGCGTGGATGATGTGATTTTTTTTTCTTTTTTTAAAGCAAGGATTACTAAGTAAAATACATTTGCAGCACAGTTTGCTATTCCAATACATACAGCAGTTTTTCTCATAGCTATTTCATAGTTAATACAAAGCAGTCGCGATAAAGCAAACATCATAACACAAATGTATTTTTGATCTTAAAAAAACAAAAGAGAGAGACAGAGAGAGAGAGAGAGAGTAAGAGGGGGGAAAGGACAGGGAAAGACAAAGGCTATACTGACATGTATGTACAACCTAATATTGGAACCCCCTTAAAACAACCCATCAGTACATCAGAGGACTCTGACAGGATGAATGGTGCCACACACAGCTGGGTGATATTTCAATGAACAAAAGGCCTGAGGTTTGGATTGGTTTGGCAAAAAAAGGATGAACCCTTTAAGATAAACAAGCTCTAATTTCACTTTCTTTTTTATTCTTTTTTTTTTGTCGTTTTGAAATTTTCTCTCTACAGTATCAGACTACACATGCAAGACATACAACTAAGTGCAACTGAGTCAAATGTTTGTTTGTTTTTCTCATTTAATTGAATCATTCCCTATAGGTTTGAACTGAGGTATGCGTACAAACGGTTTTCTCATGCTGTTATCTTTAGTAATGTCAAGCTACACATGCTGAGAATGTCCTAATCTACCAGCGCTTTTCCTCCTTTTTGAATACCAAACAAACCAGCCTGATGGCTGGGGGTTTGTGGATGAGCTCGGCCCTGTTCTCACGATCCTTGCCTGGCTGTAACTGACCCATCCCACAGCTGCCTGGATATTAAATACATCTTCTGGAAACCACAGATTGCCCTTTTCCTTTTTTACTTAATGAGCGGTGAAAAATATAACAATAACAATAACTGCCATAAAGTACCTTGTACCCAGCTTATTAGTTGACAGGAGTGTTTTTTAATATAAAAAGTAATAAGTTGACAGAAACTAAACACAATCATAAAGTCTTGCCAATCTTAACAAAGACGCTAAAACCCCTAAAAAGTGGCATACAATCATTTCAAAGGATACAAATGAATAAGGAATAAAAGAAAGAGAAACATTGAATCATTGTGTGGTCCAGTTGAAGTATAGAATCCGTTTCACATTGTTCTCTGCAAAGCTTTTTCCATTTACCAGTATATTTTTCCTCATCTGCATACCCTTTATGTTACACACAAATCTGCTCCTGACCAAAAAGCTCCCTTTTCCACTCACTGGCCCAAAGACAAAAAAAGTTTCCCTAATTTGGTCATCATGTAGTCAGACTGTCAGCGCCTCCCATTCAGTTTTGGTCACTGCAAACATTACTGCAGCTGTCCTGTTCAAGACACCCCCTTTGGTTTTTTTTTTCTTTCTTCTTTTTTTTTCCTAAAAATGAGCGAAAACACCAGTTTGAGGAGCGTTTTTTCCTCGATTTGATCTGCCACCGGCCTGATCCACAGCTGCTGAGACCGTCCGATGGGAGAGAATGGAGGAGAGATATTTGGCCTTATCTGCTATTGCATGGAACACACAACATCGACTTTGTAGTTTATCTTTGGTAGTCACAGAACAAGATATTAAAACACATCAACGACTAAAAGAAAAAAAGCCAAATAAAACACAAAATAATAATAATACTAGCAATAAATAAAAAAAAAAAAAATCTAAAAGTGGTTGATTGCAGTCTTGAAATTCATGGTCTCTTTAAAATTTGACTCCCACCGAAGCTGGAATTTTTGCTGCTGCATCACGAAACCACATGTGGATTCCACTCGGTTCAATGCTGTGGACTACAACGATTGGCTTTTTGGGTGACACTGAACGTCGAGGTCTCCACATTCCCTACATGGCATGTACTGTATGTGTGTTTGGGCCCTTTGCGATGGCTGTCAAATGCTGGAATGTGCAATGTTTAGGTCTTATTGCAAGTCGTGGGATTTCTTTCCCTTGATGAAGGAGAATGAGCGTTTCATCCGGTGTGCCATTTCTCCGCACTCACCGAAACTTAAAACTAGTCATGCGCATGATACAAATAAAACTACAGGGAATGCACGTTTATCTTCAAGCACTGAATGAAATTACAGCGTGGAAAAGCAGACGCGTCTGATTAACAATGACAGTTGTGTTCAGGAATCACAATTAGTTGGTCTAAATCATTATCTCGCCGGTGCACACCTGACATTTTCATTTTCCTCTAAAAAACACGGAGCTCGTAAGTGATCAGAAATTCTGTTGCAGCTCAACATGCTCTGCCGTGAGGGGCTGTTTTAAAGTATAATTTCATAAGGATAAATCATAACCTGCATGATTTCTCTGTCATTCATTCGCATCTTAAATTAAACTTCATTGATGCGTGGAGAGAGCCTTCATTATGAGTAGTGCATTGCCAATGGACTTCATGAGCAGGGGGAGGAGGAGGAGGAGGAGGAGGAGGAGAGAGGGGTGAGGAGGGGTAGGAGGGGGGTGAGCGGCAGGCTACACGTCAGAGTGGGTGACTTTTTTTTTTTTTTTTTTGACGATCGTGGAATAAATGACAGAAAAATACTACTTGGTATCTGACATTCTGCTTCATGTGTGTGTTTAAAAAGAACAACATGAAAGGAAATCATAAACATTCATTATCAAGTGCTGACCACACAGAATCTCCACAGCATGGGCATGAGGTCTGATCAGTTTAAAGAAACAAACAAAAAAGAGGGATGCAACATCAATAACAGCATTGAATGGAAAAGACACATTATGTTGATATAACCTCTCACCCTCCAACAACAACAAAAATAATACACCCAAATAAAAACGACATCCCCCCACCCTAGATGGAATCAAACCAATGAGAAGTGCTGAAGGCAGTGACAATGAACAGAAGTCCGCACTCGCTCTGCGCCTCACACACGCCGTGTAAATTAAACGTCAGTCATTTTCTCTCTCTCTCTCTCTCAAGTTTGTGGTCAGATGTGTGTGTGTGTGTCTGAGAGAGGGAGGGAGAGAGTGGAAGGGGATGGAGGGGGGGTTGTTGGGGAAGAGACACGACCCCCCCCCGTCCCCTTTGCAGTCCGCTGAGTGCAGTCCGTCCCCGGCTGCACGGCGAGGGTCTCTGACCACGAACGCGTCGCCCCCGTACCAAGCAAGTCCATCCGACACATTAGAAATGAAGTTTCACTTTTTTAAGCTTTACTTGAATCAAAAGTAGAAAGTAATCAGAAAAACAAAATCCCGCACGTGGGGCGTATTCTGTGTGTTTTTGTGTGTGTTCTTGCTATGTATTTGTAATGGCACTAAAAAGTTAACTTGGAGACATTTGAGAGCTGTCATCAGTGGCTGAGACTGCAGTTCAGTGTTTGTTATCTGCGGAGCCTTTCTGTTTCCCAGACCAACCCAGACTGCCTCAGCCTCTGAGGCTGGGGAGGGGGCGGCGCTGGCCTTACAGCATGTCGTCGTGGCCCTGGTCGTCGTCGTAATCTCTGTGGTGATCGAAATCCGGACTGTGATTGGCGGTCGTTACCAGGGAAAGGGGCCCTTCGTGGTCTTCGGGGTCCAGTGGTTCCTCCTTAACGCTGATGTGATGCCTGCGGGAGGAGAGGAGAGTCAAAAACCTGGCTCCGCCTCTGCTATCTTTAACTTTCCTTTTTTTTTAATAACCTTTCACACACGCAGGCACACAACGGTTCAGACCTGCGCTGATTCTGTTTATAAAGAAGGAAACAGGGGAACAAAAACAAATGTCTGGCTTCGGTGTGACGGTGAGTGGGGGCCTCGCTGGAGCTGATGATAATTTCAGCTTTCTTTTGAGGTATTCCAATCCTGGCAAAGCTGCAGGCTTTTTATTTTCATGGCAACCGACAACAGGGTATTCACTTAGAATTGATAAATGAGGAAGATTAACAACGTGAGACGAGGAGAGGAGAGAATGGACTGCGCGGAGCGAGCGGGCTGCCGTTGTCAGCCTCCTGGTGGCGGCGGATCAGCGGCGCGCTGTGTGTTCCCCTTCCTGCTCGTTAACATGCACAACCTGCGAGGCGGGTCTCCAGAGGACGACCCCAAGCCGGCTTCTATCATTAATCAACTTCAAGCAAACACAGCGACCAGACACCGGCGTACATGCTTTAAACTCCAGAATTAATGCATATTTTCAACCAAGTGTCAATAAGGGAAGAAAAGCGCTGGCAGGAAAGGCGCGCGAGGAGAGCAGCGGCGGCGCACTCGGCACAACACTGTGATAAGAAACAGAGCCCTTATGAGAATAATAACGCTGTCACTTGTAAACAAGGCAAAAACATGAGCCCCCCCAGCTCACAGCCTGGGCAAAAGAGCCACTAAAGAGATGAGATCTGCCAAATTTCTCATTACAGAAACAGAGCAGGAATAAAGCACAGGGGGAGAAGAGGCCTGGCTGTGGCAGAGAGGAGGAGAAAAACAAAAAACAAAAAAGAAGCAGCAAACATTATGAGCAGCTGCAGGGGACTCGGCGCTCTAACCCGCGGTGCCAGGCTGCCGTGGTGGAGGTGGAGCGGTGTCAGGATGAGGCACCGGGCTCATTTACTACAACAACAAGGGACAACTGGCACATTCTTCATCACCAAAGCCCACATTTGATTTATTCACACCAGGGTGTCTTGAGTGATTCGCAGCTATTGTGACGGAGACGCTCGTATGCTAATGAGCTGACATATTTTTGTGTAAATTATAAAAAGGGGGAAAAAGTAAAGTCAGCTTTTCTATCATTTTCACATCAAAGTGACTCCACAAGTGCCGTTGCCTGAGGTCTGACTCTGTGGCTGCGGGGCAGACATGAAATTGTTATTATTATGCTATTGAACTGCATGCTGATTCCACACTTTGCTTGTAATTAGCTGTCTCTGGATACCTGACTCTCGTCTGGCTGTTTAAGAGAAGTGCTCTGGTTTCCTCGCTGTGTTAAAAAGCTGCGTCCTGTCAACCAGGCAGCACGCTGGCACATGTGGAAAACACATGTTGTTGCACGGTGAACGGAGGTGATGAACGTGTGTTTGGAGCAGTGCGGGCCAAAGCATCACAGTAAAACGGGGATATTTTTTGCACATGTGAGTTTATTGCTCACTCCCTGAGCAAAGGGAGACTTCCAGAGACGGCGCTACCGTACAGACCATTTAGTGCTCAGTCCGTAGGCACGAAAACAGCGGGTATGTTTTGTTAATAAGAGAATAAAGTTCTTTAAAAGCAAAAGAAAACAGATTTAACTCATTTTGTGCTTGAATAAATCTTATAGACATAATTATGGAGAAAGAGTTTGTGAGCTCCATCAGCCTAAAGATAGAAGCAGAGGGGCAGAGGGAGAAGCAGGCTGCCTTTAGGCCAGCACACCCATCCTGTCTCTGCCTTTCCTGTTCCACAGCCATGCTCAGAGCTATGTTCACAGTGATTAGGGATGGCACTTTCCTCCATTTGGCCAGGAGCTCATTACTGCACCTTTTTTTTTGTTTTGTTTTCAGGCAGAATTTCCCCAAAGCTCAGACATTTCAGGAGGCCATCCCTGAGTCTACCCGCGCTGCACATCGGTGGTCTGCCCCCACATCTGGAAACGATGCAGCGTGTGCTGTATTATTTTAGGCTTCAAACAACTTAGCAGACACTCCTATACAACAAGTGAATGGGGAGCTGCGGTTTCCAGGCCGACCGCAACTTTCCTACATGAGAATCTTGGATGATGTCCTCCAGACTAATTATGCTTTTGTGTTGTTTCTCTCTCAGCGGTTCACGGGCGTTCGTGAAGGTGTCGCAGCTCGTGTTTCACCGCGTCGGAGCCAAACAGCTCTGTCACTCTGCGTTCTGGCATTTTGTAAATATTTCAACATACTGGAATGCTGATTATGGCGGACCTCAGACAGACAGCAGGACACATGAAGGAGAGTTCATAAACTCGCTGTTAAAATAACAGAGGGGCTCCGCTCTTTTCTTCCTTCAAATAGGTGGAGTTTCCTTTTCTGCAGGGAGGCCCGCCGCAGCTCTGGCCATGACCCCACACACCACTCCAATATCATCCCTCTTTACTTTATTTATTGTCCTCTCCGGCATTGTTTCTGCTTCATCTCATGCCATGCATTAGGTAATTTTAGAGCATTTTGGGTGGCCACCGAAATTATTTTCTGTCTAAATCTATTTAGAGTATTGCTGTCTCGGCAGAGTGAGCGGCTGAAAGTCTTTGCCTCTCTTTTTCTTTTCTTACACAGACTGTGTTGGAGGTAGAAAGCGTGTGTGCCACTCACATAGCTGGCAGGGGTGAGCGTCCCGGGCTGCTGTCACTGCCGTTGCTGTTTCCATGGTCCATCGCTCCATTCATCTCCTCGCGGATGGCGTTGGCCAGAGAGTTGAGGGTGGGACTTCCAATGGAAGCAGTAGTGTATAGAGGTATGTTGTTTTCTGCCATTGAAGCCTGAAAAGAAAAGCCCGAAGCATTAAATGTGAAACGGAAGAGAGTTGTCAGCACTTTCTCAGTTGCCCATCACTCTTTTCTTACCAGAACATCCCCTAAAAACAAAGACTGGGCGTACGAGACGGAGTGAGACTTTTATTATTTTAAAGTTCTGCACGAGGCAGCTGAAGATGAAATCACTTTTTTCATTTTTACCTGGAAGGCAGCATTGAGGGTCGGACCATAGCCCAAGTTGGTCTGAATGTTCTTCACTAAGGCTGGACTTCTGCAAACAGAAAAATTCAATTACAACCACAGACTCATGTCTCACCTAGCAGGCATTCCTCAGCTACGGTATCTTATTTCATAAAAAGAAATCAATGCACTTTGTATAAGAACTAAATACATTTACTGGTGTAGTAATGTGGATATTAAGGCTATAGTTCTAAGATGTCCAATCACTTGACAATACCACACAACTATCTTCAACACTTTGCATTTCATGGGAAGAAAGAATAGGTTAATGGAGGCAGATCTCGTGAAAGCATGATGGATGGCGAGCTAAACACAAAAAGCATGATGACAACACTTAGCAGGAGGGGGGAGCATGCAGGCTGGGCCTCTGGAGTTGGCCGGGCAGGCAGAAGTGCTTACTGTACGAGCAGTTCGTCAAAGTTCTCATCAGCGGCGTATTTCCGAGGGCGGCCTCGCTGTATGTGGCGGCCACGCTTAAACTCTTCATCATCAACAGTCCAAAAGGACCCAAACTCATCCTCTACTCTCACAAAGCACTTATGCAGGGAAAGGTTGGTGCGAATGGCACCCTGGGAAAGCAAACCAGCGGGGGTAGGTGGGCAGCCAGATGCAGATGCAGTGATCGAAAGAACGGACAGAGGACAGACACACAGACAGACAGACAGACAGACAGAAAGGCACAGGGAGGAGGGGAGAGGATGAGGATCAAAATGAAAATAAGCCACCATGGGTTATGACGCATCGCCAAAAGGCTTCTGAAAGCATGAAGGGAGTCACACCAAAGCAAGCAGGGACTTTGGACGTTATGGCACACAGACAATAAGATGAAGCAGCAGCAGCCTCTTCCCATCAGTAAACGGTGAGACAGACGCTTGTCAGGGCTCAAAAGGCCAAACCTACCCACTGATCTTTTGAGGCCGTCTCTTTTGGAACTCTATTTCGTCGACTGTCCACACAGCCCCTTTTACGTTTTCTACCCGCACAAAACACTTGTGAAGACTAAGATTATGCCGGACTGCATTCTGCAGTTAGTGTAAAAACAAAGAGAGAAAGAAAAGGTTGCTATCAGTACAGTAAACATGGGAGAAATTTCATTTCAAAGACGACATATTTTGACAGGCACTGGATGAAACCTGAATGAAAACAATAAATAAACCAGAATGTTATTCTGAAGTTTCACATGACTTACAACACGTAAATATTTCTCGGTTTCTATAGCAATACAGTAAATGACATGGTTTTTGTCTTATCTTTCTGACAAAGCTGACTCTGCTGACCAGTCAGTGTGGATGTGCAATATAGAAATCTAACGTAACATTGTTTTTTCCATATTTTCACAGACTGGAAAACGTTGTGGTCATTTTGACTTTTCATTAAAATGTGAGAAAACAGCTAAATCCAGGATCAAATCCAAATCATTCAGGCATGAAAGTGGACCTGCATATTTCTTCCCTTTGTTATTCCAGGAGCTATGCTGAGTGCATTTGTATATAGTATATGTGTGTGTAAAGAGAGGGAAGCTGTGGAATTCAGTGTTTATAACACCAATGTGCCCCTATGGAAAGGCTGTCATTAAGTGTGGGAGCTGACGGAGGATGGGGGTGGTGCAGGGGGATGTTGGAGTGTGTGTTCACGAGTGTGTGTCGGGTCTCTTCCAGCCACTTTCTCACTTCAGTCAGTTTTACATTGTTGATTTGTTTTTGTTGTTTTGTTGTGCATATGAATGTATGTGTGTGTGTGTGTGTGTGGCCTGGTGGAAAACAGAGTGTTCTCTTCTGAAGTAAGTGTGAGGGGCTCAGCCAGGAGTCACTGGCAGAGCACTGCTATGTTAAACTAATGCCACCCACCACCAGAACATCCCCACATATTACAGGGAGATTGTTTTTTTTTATTTTTCTTCTCTTGCTTTTTCTCTTTTACTTCTTTTTCTTGTACAAGAACGCACATATTCCTCTCCCTGGTTTTCATATGTGGTTCACATGTTTGTTTAAAGGGTGGTTGATTTGGACAGATGAAGTGGAGTATTGTTATCTGTTTGGGTAGAGGCTCATTTATAAAGGTATTATGCCTGGCTAACATTTTATTCTCTCTAACATCAACACTATGTCTCCTTGTGCTTAAAGAAGTCAGAAGGAGCAGGAGAAATTACCTTCCACGTCGCCGCGTTGCGCCTAAAATATGCAAACATTCGTGTGAACCAGTTGTAGATTTCGTTTAGTGTTAGCTGCTTTTCTGGAGATTCGAGGATTGCCTGCATGAGGAACAGTGACAGAAACAAACATTTACAATTTTGCTCCCTTCACAAAGTGATCAATAATTCACAGGAGGCATGCAGGTTTCTGAGAAAAACACAGACAACAGCAAGAAACTGTCTGCGTGAAGTGCACTCCTTACTTTGTTTATCAAAGTCTTTAGCACTTTTCATTCAAAACGGCAGATTTGAATATATTTCCTTTTGTGGGTGCAAATGAAGGGCAAGCGAAAACATTTCTCAGGCAGATTACAGGGCAGCAATTATGGCCGGCTCAGATTAATTCCTGAGATCCCAGATTACTGCGGCCGAGCCATAATTGACTGGCCATCTTAAAACAGGTTCATCCCTACTGTTGTGTGAAATGAATTTGGTAATAATCACAGCCACTGAAATGCTTAATCAAATGCAATTGTCATATGTGGCTGTTTTTTGAATCCCGTACGCATTCTTGCACTCGTTTGGAGATGGTTAATCTGCCCCTCTGTCTAAATTGTATTTGAAAATTAACAAGGAACAGAGAAATATGTGGCACAAATGCAGTTTGTGACCTTCTAAATAGCTGAGTGTATCTCTCCAGTGTTGCTTGCTGTGACTTGGAGGATGTTAAAGGTCCTGTAGTGCAGACAGACTAAAAAGTCCTTACCTGTCTTATTAGTGAGGCATACGTGAACGGCGGTCTAACATCTGCATTCATGTAAAACTCTTTGTTCTGACTGAGATCTGCACACAGGGGACAAACACAAACTGTGTCAACATGGAATAAAATGATCAGGTGTCAACAGTCCTCTCAACGCCTGATAACACAAATTACAGAATGATTACATGGGGGGGGTGTATGTACAGTCGCTGTGTGTAAACTCTGCATCAGTGTGCGAGAATGTGTGTTGGTCCTGCTGTACCTGGAGAGATGGGCATGTTGTACTTTTCTGAGTAGCGCCGTCGCATGGGGCCCACGCTGTGCAGGCTGTTGGCTGTGATGACGGAGTGGGTCTGGGACAGGGGTGTGAGGGGTGCCGTGGGCGTGGTGGGGGTCTGGGGCAGGCTCAGAGGGGGAGAGGCCTCAGGGGCCGATTTGGACAATGTGACGTTGGACACCAGGTTGAGCTGAGGAGAAGGAGGCCAAACAGACAAACAGGGAAACACAGACAGACAGACAGACAGACAGGAACGCGGTTAGTCCTCTAATTACCCCTGTGTCTCAAACGGCTCATTGACTATGCATATCTCCTCTCTAATTGCAGGCGGGCCCTGAGATGATCCATGAACGTTTGCTAAATGTTTGGAAAACAACCCTGGAGCCCAGCTCCTCCACCTCCTCTATTCTTCACGCTCTGCTCCCTCCCTCCCTCCCTCCCTCGCTGCCGTGTCAGGCCTGTTCCCAGCTTTCTGTTTCACCGCCTTTGTTAAGTCTTTTGTCCCTCTTGTCCTGTTTGGACAACACACCCCCACCTCATCCACCCACCGTGGGTCCGCAGCTTGGTGACTACTGAGGGCTGAGCTGCAGAAGGGAAGATGGGCGGCCCGAGCAGCTCTGAAAAATGACAGTGTGATCCTCACCTACCGCTGAGCAGCCCCGCTAATAAGGCAGCCAGAGGAAGGAGCCAATCTGGGCTAATTACAAGCTGAAATTGTATTGTGAAGACTCTAATTAGGAGCTGCTTATGGAGGTGATCTGATGATTAACTACTGTATCTGACTGACCTCCATCATCAGGGCCACAATGGCCGTGGTAAAGATGATTCTCACAGTACTTCCATGGACAGCCGTACGTGGAGAGTTTGTGGTTTTACCACTGGGGCCCGGGCGTGCGGACGGTTGGGTGGAAGAAGGAGGAGGGATTTAAGTAATAATGGCTACAAGGTAAACTAATTATGGCAAGTGCTCCAAAGGTATAGCATGGCTTCCAGCAGCTGTGGCGGCTCTGAGCCAAGTGCCAAGCCTCCATACTGGAGCAGCAGTCAAGTGGAAAATTCTAGCCTGACCCCCCGCTCCAGCTATTAATTGGCAGGAAAACTAATGACACAGATACATATTCCAACAAAATTGTTCTAATTGCTAATTTGCCGAAGGAGGCCAGTTTCCAAATTAAACATGACTTCAGACTGTGAGAAAAGGAAAGAAGAGAAAACAGAAATAATGGAGAGCTAAAAAAACCCAAAACGACGGTGTGGATTGGACACGTCTCATCCTTGACATCATTTGTTGATTGTGAAGGATCACATGTCTGATTTCTGCTGATAATATTGGAGGTGATGGAGGTCTGAGGAGAGGCAGCAACACACACTCTGCTTAGCCACTGACGATTAAACCTTTTATTAACATGACAGGTATAATAAAGATATTAGAAATCCAAGATTGGCATGCCCAGAATTCAGTGTTGACAGTCTCATAAAGAAGTAGTTTTATTATTATAAATGTATTTTTTTTTATTTTACAAAATATTAAATCTTGTTAAATAATTAAGTTTCATGATTGGTGACATTTGTGTTTTCTTATTCCGCCCCCTCCATTAACACACACGTGTCCAAGTCCTCACAATGTCTATTTATGTTTTGGAGGCTGAACTCTGACTTTTTGGCAGAGTCTCCCCAAATAATTTGGATTACTGCTGGGATGCACAAATGTGGACTACATCCTCACCAACAGTAGCAGAAGATGTGTTATTCTAAATCATGAGCAAAATAAATCACACTTGGGTTCGCGTGTTTCTGACACAATGCTATCAATAGAACGGGGCTGCGGTGTTGACTTCTCTTCCTGTGGATTAGCAGGCTTTGTTTCATGTTTCATCCATATTCCCTGGCAATAAACACAGAGAGGCTTCAACAATAGGCCAGACAGGCTGGTAATAGCCTTGCCTTTGTTTGCCTCACCATTTGGGCTCACTCCAGTGCCTAGACAAAATGAGACTTCAGACTGAAATTAATTAAATGGTAATTGGTGATCTAATTATACTGGCTTTGACTCGGCAAGCTGCTAAAGAAAATAAACAAAAAGTCCCTCCTTAATTATGTATGGCGTAAAAGGTCAGATTTCTGACAAGAATGCTTAGTGACACCGAGTGCAGACACCCACCCACACACGCAGAGGCAAACACAAACACACACATACACAGGCGTACGCACACAGAAACACGCATTGCTAATGTGGCACATTTTGTTTTGATCTTCCCCCGCCCCCATCCACCTCAGAAGAATAAAATGAATCCTATTCATTTGACGTCGTGCATGCACAGTATCAGTTTGTTTGTCTTTAATTATGACTAAATGTAAACCAGAAAATTCACCCAGCTACTTTGCTGTGACAGTTGGATACTTACACATGCCTTGATTATATGCAGCAGCACAGAACAGCAGAAAAGCACAACTGGCAATTACTGGGAGAACACAGTCGTCTCTAAAGAGAGGCTGAACCTCGAGCTCGGAGAATACTTTCATTCTGCATCTACTCAAAGGAGGTTTTTTCTTTTTTTGGCCACCTCTGATGCTGCAATCTCGCTAAAGCCTCGGTGGGGCCACGGGGCCTGACCTGTGTAAGTCCACCACTCAGCCAGCCGAAGCCAGACATATTTATCATAGCATTTCATAGCAGCTCGCAGCAGGCAAAGTGGCGCTGGAGAATGGGAGTCTATTTATTTGAATAAAAATCCCAGCTTGCCCCCTTGAGAGCGTTAACGCCAAGCTCTGACACAGCCATTCTCACAGGCCCCGGGGAGACAGAGGAGAGGTAGTGAACTCAAGATGCTATCTGCCGCCCCTACCACTTTTCATATACAAATGTCCCCGTGTCAGAGCCCTCGTTTTGCACTCTAATCTACACAATCAGTGTGTGTGACACAGGCGCAGCTTTAACAGACAGCCTATTGTCGTTCAACATCTCCGGGCGCTTTATGCTCCCTGGCTGCGCTGCGTGGAGCGCACATGCAGCACGTCAATAGCCACCTCCCTGACTGTAAATAAATGATCCACGCTGTGCTGCGAGACAAGACTCCTGCATGTATATATATATATATATATATATAGTTCATCTGTGTGCATGATTTCAGATTCACGCCTTGCAGTAAAATGATCCTTCCACATTTGGCTCTCTGAATGAACTGTCATACGGACTGAAATATGGTGGTGAGGCCCCTTCTTAAACATGACAAAATAGCACAGACACTTAAATGCCATATGTTAAGCCTTTGCCCCTATAGGATAGGGATTAAGCAGCAGGCTTTATGGCATGGCATATATTAAGAGTGATAAGCATGATGTCTGGAATGTGTCAAGAAGATAATAAATTGATCTGCTGTTTCATTTGTTTAAAATTTCAGTTGCTCTCCCGCACAAACATTTCGGTGAATCACCAGTAAAATATTCTTTGATTCTTTACTCCTCCTGCAAGATTCAAACTTTTACAGAATGAGCATCGTTTCCTCTTCATTCAGTCTAACTAACTAAACTTAAACAACATTTAAATTACAGCTTACTCTTTGAAAATGAAAAAAAATAAATACAATTTCATCATTTTTTCTATTTTGAGCATTTTTAGGCTAAAATAAATCATACCCTGGCCCAAGATTAGCCCTTTATTTAGATGTAATTTCACTAAATACCTCCAAAGATGGCCATGGGTAATTCCTGACAAATAATGCTGAGCAAGGATTCAACCGTCTGGGGGGGCATCATAAGAAATCAATATCAAAATCTAAATCTGCAGGTGCCACGACCACCTATATTTTGGAATGACACTTCTTGACATCCACTAAAAACCTTAAATGTGACATCAGTCAATTATATCTTAAATCTACACTTTAATAAATTAATAATATCTTTTTTTTTCTTCAGACCACTACTTGAAATATGATAATATGCCATTCTAATATACTGGTTCAATTAAATATATTTTATTGTCTTATTTTAACAATATATTACTTCTTTCTTTGCTTTTCTCTATGCGTCAGCATAAATTTGTTGTTGATATTTTGATAAATGTGTGTTATATTTTATGTTATCTGGTGGAAACCTCTCTATAACTTTACTTTTAAACGCACTAAAATTAATAGTTATATTTGAAATATTTATAAAATATAATGTCAGTGGCTATCATAATTGTATTTATGTAATTCTATTTTTCTGTGTTTTTCTTTCTGCACAAACAGGCTCTGCTTCTCTCAGGCTGAGATGGGAGCCGTTACAGAGTGTGCATCCAGTTCATCACAGACACCAAATTGAATCTCGGATGTCAGCAGATGTGGTCCAAACAATATTTACTGCCTCCCTCAAGAGAACAGCTGTTTTTATTTAGCAGATAAATAAGAAGACGGAGGAAGGGATTAATGAATACACGTGTGCCAATTAAGACAAACAAAAGGATGGGGGAGGGACAGGACAGAGATGTCTGACGGGGTTGCTGCTCACCGGCTGTGGGGTGGCTTTGGGCTCCGTGGACTTGACATGAAGGTGCGTCATCATGGCTTGCAGACGCTCTTTGTCTTTTGCTAGCTGTAATGAGGAAGGAGAACACATTAAATTTTTTATGAACAAAAAGGGGAGAAAAAAATCTATTTTTCTACTTTTATTAATTCCATACATCCCTCTGCAGCGAAGGCATCTTTTGCCACGAGTGTTTGAGCAAATCGATCTTTTTGCTCTTGAGACCGGCTAATTATTTGTTTTCAAAATGCTTTTGGAAGCTGTCAACAACTCTCCACTTCAGACAATCTAACTACTGTCTCAAAGTCAAGGTTAAAAGATACTGCGCCTCATTGCCAATAACAAGCCCGGGCCCTCTCTACCTGTCTAAAACTCAGCGCTGTCTTAGCTGCCAGCTTAAATTATGGTGATAGGCTGCATGCAGAGGAAGTCTGTGTCTGATAAACCCTCGCTCCATCCCCTCGGTTAACACAGCACCGGAGCGGAAATAACAGGACGCTGGTGTGGCATAATGTTTGAGCAACTGAACTCTCATTGTTTAAGGTTAACATCCTGTAAACCACAACTGTTTTAGACTCATTATCAGTCATTTCTGGGGTATTATTTGGCTAATATGTGAACCACAAGAGAATGCTGTGCAAAATCTGGAATACATTACATTTGATCCTTTGCTGTGTTTGCTTTGCAACTGTAGCAGCAGCCAATTAATAAAAATACAGTTTAATGGACTGGTTGGTTTTCTAATAATAAATAAGTGCAACCTTATATCAGCAGAGCGGTTATGTTCGCCATGTAACCCACCATTGGCACACATGTGACACTATGGCTGCTGTAATGCCCCCTAACAGAGAGAGTGAGCCACGTCTCTCTTTGTGAGAGACAAAGTTAGATCACACGCAGGGGAAATGGTATTAAAATCACTCATTATCAAAAGTTTTATGTTTTCACTTCTCTTTTCGGGCTGTTTTCGTTTAAGTCACTCGACACTGAGTGCCTGTCCACACTGCGGCGCCGAGTCATTTCACCAAGTGTTTTATTGTTGGTGCCAAACAGTTAAAAGTCATAAATAACTTTAAAACCCAGTAAAATTCAAAATGTAATTATCTTCTCTACTTAGCCTCGGGCCCTTCATATATCTTTTCCTGGCTGTCATGCATACATAACACATTTTTAATGACTGATTACTTGCAAATGTACAAAAAATTATTTCATTCTGCTGCTTCCCCTCCAAGAGTGACCCCATGGCTGCGATCAGGCGGACAGGGAGGGGCTCAGCAGACACTGGGGAAGTGTCAGGAGAAGAAGACACATAAATATTTGGGCCAAAACAATCTGAGAGACAATACCTGCAGCTCCAGCTGTTGCACGACCTGCATTTGCACCCGACACTGGGCCGTGCTCCTGTCATCCAGGGCGTGCTCATTGTTAAGATGCCTGGAAAACAAAAAACAGAGAACACGCACACAAAAGAAACTGATGTTAGTTCAACTTTCGCCTTTCTGCTGCCTTTTAAATGAAGGAAACAAAAGTCCTGTGATGTCTGGCTTAATGACGCAATCTGACAACTGAGAAAAGCTGGATGCACAGAGAAGACACGGTAACATCCGAAACTAACAGCACGCTGCAAAGATTACACATACAATATCTGCAGAGACCAGAGGAAATACTTCTTATTACATACAAGAATGACACTCAATATTTCATGACAGTCATGTCTCCTCCAACTACAGCACACAGATAAGAGGAATGATTGAAGAATTGCAGGTTGGCTAAATTATGCACCAGTACCCTAATGCCATTTCTTTTTATTCCCGCTTCCTTTTGCTTCGTTGAATTTGCCCCCCTTTTTTTTCTTGGTGTTTTTTCTGTTAATTGTGTCGTTAAAATTAAGAGAATTCATAAAAAGCCAGGCTAAATGCAGAGGACAACAGGACAAGGAGATGGGATCTGTCACAAACGTGAATTATGGATATAATTATGCATGATTATTTTATACGGAGAAGATGTTCTCTTTTCCTGTACGTTTATAACTAATCTAAATAAGTAGCTCGCCGGGTAGCAGACAGGGTTTTTTTTCTGTGATTTATATAAAATGGTGGAGATAAGGTTCACAAGTGAAGGAAATATGATTGGAGGAATTTTATCAGCCGCTGCATGAATTACTGTTTGAAAATGCTTATGCAGGGGCATTTCATTAATCATTTAATCATAATCCGAGCAGGATGTTTGAACTGATTTCACAAATACCCTTTCATTTCACTACTTCATTATGCTCGCTAATGGATCCAATATATTATATATATCATAAATTATATCCCATCTTCGGTGACCATGTAGGTCACTGTCACCGTGTCTGTGTGCACACAGTGGCGCCGGGCAGATGGGAGAGAGGTGTGTAACGCGCCTGCCTCTTCAAATGCACTTTTTCTGTCATTTACTGCAAATCAAAAATAGCCAGAGTCGACCTGCGAAAAAAAGGCACAGTGGCAGCGCTGGCGCTGTGATAGCCCAATAAATCTGATGCCGTCGCTTTATGTACAGACAACACATTTGTGCATTAAACACCACGCAGACGCGCCGAAAACAGACACATGTGAGGGGAAGGAAAATTGATAGTGCTCCGCTTGAAATGTGAAGGTTTCTGTTCAGCTCTGGTATTTTCAACCTTGAATTGAATGATTTAAATCTTCACTTCGGGAAGCGTGTTCTCGTCCCCCCTTCAGGTCCTTCTATTGTGTTTTGATAATACATTTTTTTTTTCAAAATGACTGTGATATACATTCAGCACTTCAAGTTAATTATTGTGGCGAGACAGAAATTAAAAAAGGCATATTTAAGGAAAGCGTGGCCAATAACTCCCTTTGCTGAAATCAATTCACACTTCTCTGGGCTTTCCATTTGTTCGAGTCAAATAAATGCCCATTTAATTAAGTAGGTCGGAAAATGAAACTGGTAAACATTTCAGGACATCTTACTAAATTTCAAAGAAGAAAATAATAGGTAAAGACGTTTCAACTTCAATTTAACTGGCAGAGACTGAATTTTCAATGAAGGGTGGCCTACGTGAGCAGCTTTGGAATTTCTCTGTTCATAGGAGACATGTGCCCTGCTTCTTTTCATCCTTTGTTACATTCCACTTTATTTCTTCTAATGACATGGAGAGTCACAGTGCATAATTAATAGGAAATGAAATATTCAAATGGCCCTAATGCAGCCTTGAGAGGAGTGTCTGGACACGGGAGCAGGGGATACGGGGAATTGACATCGAGAGAGACTATGAACGTTGGCATGTGTCACTTTCTGGACTTCAAATGAAGCCACTTTTAAAAGCTCTCTGGCAGGATGACAGTCCCTAATGTAAATTGCCACAATAAAACAAGTTAAACAGACATTCCTGTAACAGTCGGCTTTTTACATATCAGTTAGTTTGCCTGCTATTTTTCCCCCCCTTTCTTTACCATTTCTAATTATACAGACTGGACCCAGAGCTTAAGGCTGTCTCTGAGAAAGGTTTATCATTTTCACTGTTTGGTGGAATTTAAATTAAACCACACATCTTTACAATGGTATTTACATTTAAAATGCATAAAAAAAATTTGGATGCATAATTCTGATAATTTCAATTAGTGTTAAGTGTTAAAATACAGCAAGGACTGTTAAAATCACCATTTTATGTTATATTAATGTTTACAAAGGTTTTATTTTTTAACTTACCTTGCTCTTATTTTAATTTACAGTATTTTGTGTTTGGCTTATTTACATTTTTTCATGAGGTCCGCATGGTTCGCAGGGGTTACAAGGCAGCACGGCTCACAAAACGACTGCTACGTCGTGCTGAGGTATGAGAGATGAGTGTTTGTGGTTTGAGCAGACAGACGGAGCAGCACTAGAGGGCACTGCGGTGTTTCACTGGCTCTGACCTCTGACTGGACACTGAAGAGAAGGGTCCTGACCCTCATAAAAACACCAGGCTCTGCTACGAATCCAACCCCACCCTTCTGCGTGCTGAACCCGAAAACAGGAACAGGGATTCGGCGCTTTGTATTTATCAAGATAGTGCGTGTAGGTATGTAATGTTTTCTTTAAAAGATAGAATAAATACACACACAGTTTAAAACAACATTTCAGTCCCGTGTTAGTTGTTACTGTTGGCATGTGGAGCAGAAATCTGGTTGACGTTAGAGTCCTCCTCACCTTTCTTTCTCTCTGGTACACAGTACACTGTGTTCTGCTGACTACACACACTCACACACACACACACACACACACCTCTGTTCACATATATTTTCAACATTTCTTCTAACCTTTGGAGACTTTTGTGAGAGCATTATATTGCCTGATGTATTCTTTATTTTTATTTTTGATTGTTTCTGGAGGCCCGCAGTATCAGTTGCTGGGATTCATGTGGAAGTGCTTAAGGGTTTGAGAGTTAACACCTTGGTGAGCTGCTCGCACTCTTGCCTGCTGTTAAACAAAGGCAGCTTTGTGGAGACTCTCCCCAAATGTTTTCTTAACATGTTCCAAGCAGTTTGAGCAGGCAAGTAAAGTAAACAAGATGTTGCCATGATAAAAGCACTTGTAAAAACACAGCAGAGTGCACTTAGAGACTTTTGAAGGCAGAGCTCTACCGGGCACACTGAATTTAATTCCCCTCTCTTTTATAAACAAAGGGTGAGGCAATGTCAGAATACAATAAATAGTGATGGATTTAAGAGGGCACTCCCAAAGCTGAAATATGTGTGTCTATGTGTGAAAGTGTGTGTTTGTAATACGTGGTTTAATAACTATGTGCCACAGGATGTTTATCAAACCAAAAACCAAAGCATAACTGCATCTTTTTTTCATATTGAGCAGAAACTGCGCCGTACCACCAAACAATCTGGTGTGATAAGCTGTTCGAAAGCAAAGTGTGCTCAAAGTGGATTCCAGTAAAGGATTCAAAAACAAAAAGAGGATTCACAGTGTTGACAAAGACAGTCCAAAGTTTCAGCTGCCTGTGAGGCGTCCCTCTGCGGCACCTTTCTCTCCTGCGCCTGCAAGGAAACCGTGTGTTCGCTGAGTGCTTGTTTTAGGATAATGGAATTGTGTCATATCTTGTTTAAAGTGCGACTAATCCGGGGTGACAGTGAGCCATTGATCTGCTGCCACAATGCAGATGTTTTCATCCCGTCCGTAACCATGGCGCTGTTATGTGTTGGATTACCTAGAGCGCATTGCACACAGGGCTGATTAGTGAAGCAGGGGTCTGACTCAGACGCAGAAACACGGTGCTAAACAAAGGCCTGTGTCAGGCCGCAGAGGGTCGAACACGTTACCCAGTTCACGCTGGGAAGATGCAAGCGAGCAGGTGATGCTTCATGTAGTGCTGAGGTGCACACTGAAAACTATCCACAGAAGTAAAGCATGGGAAAGGAGAGGAAAAGACAAATAAGCCACTGAGAAAAAGCGAGAGGGACGTGAGCAAGGCAGTCAAACACACACACACACACACACACACACACACACACACACACACACACACCAATCCCCATGTCCAGTGACAAGGGCAAACATGCAGAGCGCCCTAAGTGTGGGCTGCCACAGATAAACATCCTACCGTTGTTTGTTTGGGAAAAACGGCCCCCGTCACCATGGGAACTGCACTTATCACAGGAATTAGAGGCCCATGCCGTTCTCAGAAGGAGACCCCGCCGCAGTACCCTTGTCAAGAGAGTGCCAACCCAGGCACCCTCACTCAGCAATAACACGCAGCTGCACCTGTAGTGCCGCTGAGTCGCTGGGGGTCACAAAACGTGTAATCGACCCAACGCGAGGACAAACAAACTGTGAAAAGAAACGCACCTCTGACAATGGCTTCTACTTACTTGAGGAATGACTGGAAATCATCGAAAACTGCCTCACATCCAGGCCACTTGCAAACACCGTGGCCGTAGAGAGGGTGACTGTGGTGTGAAGGCTCTTCTAGTGTGGATCTGAAAAGACAAGTTCACAGAGAGCAACATGCTCATTAATAAAAATCAGACTTTGAGGCTTTCTAGAAGACAATCACAGGTACAGGCCTGCGGTCACAGAGCACGGCGAGGGGTCACAGAGGAGGGTTGCTGCCGTTAAGCTGGTTAGCACCTCCCTGTGTGAGCTGTATGTCGTTTCCACATGAAAACGTTGACTTCAGCTTGATCTGTGAACCTCGGTCTGTGTGGAATCAGTGTCCCTGTGTGATCTCTGCTTGCTCTTCTCTTAAAAGACGGGACCCGTGTTGCGAAAGCACAACCAAATCAATATGTAATTATTTAGTATCACTGAGCCATGTTGCAATTCACTTTGATCAAGACTGCCAGGGGGCTCCCTCAGTCGCTGCTTTTCCTGCGCTGCCTGATGCATCATGTCTCAGAGCCCACCTGCAGGAGTGTGTCACCCCCAGAAAAAAAAAAAAAAAGACATCAGGCACCTTCACGCAGCGCACAAACTGTAAACATCCCCGCCTGGTAATTTATCTACTGACCAATCCATGTCACCAGGGGCTGACAAGTGCGCATCTATGGGGAGCGTATGGCTCCGTGCAATCAGTCTAAATAGCGGGAACATCCCTGAAAAACAAACTCTACAACATCTTCCATATGGCGGGAGGCGTGGAACCACAGCTAACCACACTCGGCGTTGGGAGAGAGCGGCCTGTGTGGAGGCAGTGTCTGCTAAGAGAGCGAGACAGGCAGCCATATGGACACAGGCACTATACAAGACACACAACTTTCAGCTACAAGAGCCTGGGGGACTGGCCTATATCGCTACCACCTGTGCTTCTGGTGGCTCGTGAGCGCAACGCTGCTGCTTCTCCTGCAGCGTGAGCCCTGCTCTCTCAGACAACGGGCCAGATAGGGAGATTCATTACAGCCCACACTGTTGTGTTGCCATGCGGGATTATCTCCAACGGCTAAAATCTCATTCATATCCATATACTCAATAAGAGATAATGTCTAATGCTGCTACTTCAGGGCACGTCTTTGAGGACTGAGAGGAAAAATAAATACAGATGAAAATAAGTTCTTGCATTGCTTAGCCAATCATCTGTCTGCTATGATTTAAAAATTGATGTAAAAATGAATTAGTAAAAAAAAAAAGAAAGTAATCTAACCGTGGTGTGCCAATTTTGTAGGATTAAACAAGCTGATGTTCAGATTAAAATCTCATTTGTATCAATGTTAGTAAAGCTGTACCTCAAGTAGGAAATTTTTAAGGTCGTCACAGGTTTCCTTGTGTTATAATTACTTGCTTAAGAGTTCACATTGTTCATAACATGTGATAATTGCATTGCAATTAGGAGGCAGTCGAGCATTCATGAATGTGGTTAGCAGCTTTTTTTCTCCCCCTTTCAAAAGTCAGAATCTTTTTTTTAATTCAATTATGAATTATGCATTCACATTAAGACCTCTGTTTTGATACAGCTAATAAATAGATGGCAGAAGACCTATTATAATGAGTTTTTAACAAGGAAATGTGTGGACTGGTGAAGGTAACGCTGGTTTTTTAATTTAAAGAGATCCTTTTTTAATTCTTTGCGAGCAGGCTTGTTGGTTAATTCTGTATTAATAAGATATTGAAATGTGGAGTGCGCTGGGAATCAGTGAGCACAATGCGCTGCGAGGGGCTGGCGGCAGAAGAGCCCTTTTAAACGGTGGATGGCTAAACAGTAGTAAATGACAGAATTTACACCAAATGAGCTACATTAGTGTAATAGGAGAAGAGTGTAGGATTCATGGGGTTTTCTCCCATTTGAGAACATGTGGAAGGAAAAAAAAAACGGAAGAGGAAACCGCTTTGCTGTTCCCTGCGTTGCGTTAAATTTGACTTGCACCCATGACAGGTCTGTCAGGATGTTATTATTGTCAGGCAGCCGGGGGGAAGAGCACTCTAATGATCTTGTAACAGCGACGAGGAAAACCGTGTCATCAGCTCTCCTTCAGAGCAGAAGGAACATTAAAGAGCCTACAGACCTGGGCAGAAAGTGCGCAAACCTCCCAGGTGCTGCGCGGTGTTTATGCACAGACGGACAGGAGGAACTGCACGCGAAGATGACTTCGACAGCTGCTGGCCAGTTGTTTTCTAGTTCACTTCTTTTGATGAGATGCTTTGGGCCATAAACAAGTCATGATCTATGGCATCGTGCACTGATGGACTCAATCTATCAGCAGAAATGGGAAGATTGATGTCCACCACGCTAGGTCAGAGTCTGGCCACAGTGTGTGTGAAGCCAGTCACAACACGCCGCCTCACTGTTGGTACTAATGTTAGCCTATTCCCTTGTGTCCTCCCCTTCGATCCTCCACCCATTCCCTCCCCATTTTAACTCTCTGGGCCCTGTACTCGATCCTTTACTTCCGTCTTCTCTGTGCCACTGCACGGTTTACCCTAAATGATTTAATTATCTTTTTTTTTTTTTTCTGGTGTAAGACAAATGAAAGGCAAGAGTGATGGGAGTGCTGTGCCAAATCTGATTATTTATCTCCTTAACAGATTGCTCTGTTACAGTCCCCGAGCTGTGGTTACTGATGGTTGTTGGGAAGTAAAGTGGGCCAAGCGCTTTGTGAGGATGCTCCCCCTTACAAAGCTGATGTAGCACTGTATTGGGAATTTGTGTCAGATACAGATCAGGCACATTTCATTTAAATAAGCAAATCATTGAATAAAGATGACCTGGCTCACAGGGGTATATCTCTATCTATGCATCACAGTTGGTGGGCTGGGAAACAACACGGGCTGACAGATTGAGTGACTCAGGGCCTGGTCATATCAGGGATGGTATTCAGACAGAAACAGAAATCCCAGCCTGCCTCGCCAGAGTGTTCTTTGAGACAAGTAAAAGCAGGCACACGTGCCTCATCTTCGGTGTGTCAAGCCGGCAGTGATTGAATTTCTCCTCCTTCCTTAAGACGGAAGTGCAAAGCCGGTGAGTGATTCCTGTGGATGCACTTAAGGTTTTAGTTGCAGGCGTCGTTGTGCCTGGGCAGATTTTATATGACACATGAAACTAACTACATGGTACTTAGGGCCTGCTGTAAACCAATCTGAAGCCAGTCGGGAAAACAGGCCCATCAGCAGAGAGGCTTGTTTCTGTTGCATGACAAAAGGACTTGCAAAACCGCATCAATTAAAAGTTCATTAAGTTCAGCGCTGGGAGGATGAGTGGATGCTCTCTATTTACGCCCGGGCCGGCCCAGCCCATTATCTTCAACCTGATTATTCAAATCCCTGGATTATAACACAGACGTTTTCTCAGAGCCTTGCTTAGAATAATCATACTTAATAATATTTCATTTTTCTTCCCATGGAGTCTGATTAGAATTGAGTCTGCATCATCAAAAGAGAGGAACAATGCTCTCGATAGTGGCGCGATTTAAGTGCTCCAAAAAAGAACACAAGAAAGGATTATTGGTTGCGTGGATCTAAATTAGCATCATTCAGCATTTAATAAGGACCGTTTTGTGTTCGCTCTGTATCAGTCATTTCCTCTCAGTGATGGCACATTGGAAACTCTTGGTAGGTAATCCGCGGCCTGCTCCAGCAGATGGGCTGGATGAGAATCACCTGCTTGGTTTTCTGACAGATCTAAGATACTGCGAGAACATTCAGACTGAGGCTGCCTTCTTCACTTAAGCTCGTGTTAAACTGCTGTTGACGTCTTCTTTAATCTCTGACAGTCGGTGCGAGGCAGAGGGGCTGCCAGCTCTTGCGTTATGTCTTCTCCGATGTTTCATGGAGCCCTCAGCCGAGGCGGGTTCTTGCCTTTCCCTGCCATCGATGCTCACCTTGTTTGCTCGCTTGCGACAATGTGTGATGGAGTGAGCGAGTCAATATCCTCCCCTGCGATTTGTCTTTAACTACACAAAAAGCAGACATTCAGCCAGACACTGGATGAAGGACTGGGAGCCTGTGGATACTGTCAACTGTGGGAGCAACTAACGCCCATTTTTTTAATTCTATTTTTCTCCAGTGCCTGTGCCGGAAGATAACTTTGAGACACAGTAAAGAGGATAAGCCTGTACAGGTAATATGAATCTGTTTAAAAGCGATACCCCTGCTTGAAAAGGAATAGCTGCTTTCCGTTCGTATCTCTCCATCGGGGAATCACAGAATTTCCTCTCCAAGTCACTCAGATCCTTTCTACAGCCCCCCCATGCTCCCCCTCTAGCAGCCCCTCTTCACCTCCAAAGGCCTGCTGGTTTACTGTGCTAAACATGTTTTCATCCATGTTGCTTTCATAATGACGCGTAGGTTTTGATCACTGAAACACAAGTCAGATGTTATGCAGTGAGCTCATGGTGCCTGGAGGCTCCTCACGAGCAGTTCAAAGATCAGGCTTTGGTGCAAGAAAACAAGCAAATGTGTAAGATGCCAAATTAATTCCTTCCTTAAAGACACAGACACACAGTTCAGAGAGCAAACACTTTTCAGAGATGAATCACCCCACTGCTGAAAACATGATACACCCAAGCCTTGTTGTTTCTAGCATACAGCTAGCTCGTTTTTCTTGTTGTGTGTGTTTCTTTTTATGCCCTGAACTGACAGGTGATGATCAGGCTGACTCGGTTCTCAGATCCCAAGAGCACAAGGGAATGTTTTTCCTTTCTGAAGAGACACTAGTAAAGTAAATGTTTTCAAAGAAATGCAACTGAAGTCACAGCTGCACTTTCAAATATGCAATTAAAGCAATAACAGGTGGGGGTCAGTACCCTGAACCCTGTCATTAATAGCATGGTGATCCCATTTCAACTGTGTGCACAATTCTCCAAATCCCTGCATTCCTTCCAGGTGTTCCTGTGAAATCCCAATTGCACCCGAAGTGAAGAGAAGAGTGGCCTTAATGAAAATAATACTTACCAACTATAAATTAATAGCAATCTCTGTGCAAACCCTATGGGGACATGTCCATCAATTGAGGCCCTGTGAGAAATTGCTATTTTAAATGGGAATATGTGGCACACTTCTGTTTGCTTTACACACAGATGACAGTGATGACTGTTTCACCAATTTAATTAGCAGCTGTAACAGAATGGTGTTTTGAAAAGCTTCATTTTCAGCACGCGCGCCATCGCTGACCCAAGCTCTCACTGTAAGATGCAGAAATGAAAGAAGAGAAAACAAGAATCGTGTAAAAGGACGGACTCACCCTTCTCTCTTGTGACTCATGTACTGCCCGTTGGTGGAGGCATGCTGGTTGAGGAGTGGGTTCTTTGGCGGTGCCGGGGACGACAAGTCAAGGCCCCGGTGGCCGTTGTTGCTGCTGTTGTTGTGCTCCTCCTTCACGTGAGCGTTTGTCACCTCCTTCCACAGTTGCTGCAGCTCTGCTGGAATCATGCCTGAGACAAACAAATTGGATAATTAAATCAATTAACAGCTAATCCAACTCTCTTCTTCATCACTTAATTAAATCAAAGCGTCTGTAAACAAAGCCGAGTATTAATTAGAAAATATTCCACTACAGGGTAATGCACTGAGAGCTCTTGCCTCCCTCCCTCTCTTTGCCACCTCCTTCTCTCCCTCCCATTTTCCCTGTGATCTGAAGCGTGTTTGTATACACAAATCCTTGGCATTCACGCAAATTTCATGCCCAGAGTAAATAATTAACATCCAGACAAGGCATGAAATCAGAATAATCACCATCATTTTCTCCCAACAACAGCGATGTGCAGTACATACACAACAAAAAGTTTACAATAGCAACACTAGAAAACATCCCACCCCTGCCTCCTTGAAAAACAGGACCCTGGGGTAATATTCTCAAAAGCGCATTAATGTGCAAAATACTTAAAGCTCTGCACCGCCTCCAATTGACACAGAAGACTTAAACCTCATTTAACAAGTCAAGCACACTGCAGCTCACGCAGCCTTTTGAAAAAAAAATCCCTTGAAGACAGAAGACATTTTTCTGCGTGCTGGAAACACATCTACAGAGAGCATGTTTTTTTTTCTTTTTTCTGCCCATGAGTGACAGTGATCCCGACACACAGGGCCAGAGTCGGGATGAAGAAGGATAACGCTGTGTTTGTGCACCCCCACTTTCCATGTCTGAGAGAAGAGAGCCTTTGTTGGCACACAATATACATGTGTGTCCATCGACGGTGTGTCTGTTACTGAGCTTTCCTTTGACACAAATGAGGATGAAGCCGATATGTAAAACGAGATTGGGCCTCACAAGCGAAGAATCTGTGGCTATTTGTATTTTCAGCCAAGACATACCGCTGGGTAACTGGGATTTTAATAGCATACTGAAAGATCTAATGGGGGTAGTATGTGTGGATTTGTATTGGCTATTCAAATCTGTGCTTAAATAAGCCAAATGTTTTAAGCATGGTGAAAGAAGCCCTTGGATATGTGGTGAATTTAACCACAGCGCAAATGGGCAAGACCCCTCGTTTAACATTACAATTAATTAAATCCATTCTCAAAATGAGCACTGGCAAATGAAAGATGATTTGCACATGCTTATCTACTTGGGTTTATATTCTCCGTCCCCCCCGCCCCTCCCGTTTCTCATCGCCAGCTCTATAGATACCAGAAGTGCTCCTTTCAAGCACCAGATTGTAATACATTGTGTGCAAAATGCTTAGTCTTAATTTATTCCTGTTGTGGAAAATAACTGTGCGGTGAAGATCTCAATACGATCAGCAAAAATATTTTTAATTTGATAAGCTACTAAAGATTTTAATTATGCTGGTAATGGAGAACATTGGCCTAATGAGGCGGAGGACTCCAGAGAGACGCAGGGGCTAAGAACTGTGAAATGAGTCTGATAGGATTGCTGTAAATTCACACTAGATCGTTTGCATATCAAAGAGCAGGAAATGATTACAGGACAAATCAATAACCTTTCCACGTTCCAAGGAGCGTCTTTCCTCATTCGAATATTTCAACAGCCCGGCTCTATTCTGCCTGCCTGTATTCTCCCTCATTCTCTTCAGCGCCTTGATGTGCCCTAATCGAAGTGCACGTCCATGACAGGCTAAACATGCTTAATATTGCGGCCTGTGTTACAGCATGCTAATCCACCGCTTGCTGATTTCCAGTTGCATTATTAAAGGCCCCATTGTTAATTTGGTGGTACAAGGAGACTTTGGTGCAGAAGTCCTTTTAATGTTTTTTTTTTTTCCCTGAGATGGCTTAGAAGGTTTGGAAGCGGAAGGTCACTGGTGATGCGAGTGTCCTGCGCTCCGACAGCGGGAACAATCATTTTCCCCCCACTTGGTGCCTGGTGACAGTGGGCGATGTATTTTTAGCCGATGTGCTTGACAGGGCGGCCCACACTGGCTCAATTACCCAGCAGTCCTGGTGACCCCGACACCACTGTTTACTCAGATGAAACCGCAACGGAGAGGCCGGTCTGATGAGAGAGGTAACGGAGTGGGACCGGGCTGTCTCTTCCTCGATCTAGTCCGTAGGTTTATTGCTCTCTGTTCCCCTTTTTCCTCCACCTAACCCTAACCTCTTCAAACTCAACAACAGCTATGGCTCATGATTCCACATAAATGACAATAAAATATCATTACACAAATGTCTCACAGGGTATTATATTTGGTGTTTGGACAAAATGCATTGGCTCTCTCTCCATCTGATTACTGCAGGACACATAATGACATTGATCTGTAAATCCTCTTTCTTGGGTCCCCAGTTTGTCCATCCTTTAAATGCCGGATTGGTTTATCTTTCCTCTTTCCATTTTTCAACACAACTATTCCACTCATTACGACTGGGAAATACAGACAAGCACTCTAAAAAATGTATGTTGTTGGGACACTTGATTGATCACCGGCCTCCCAACTCAATTTTACCTCTGCAGGTAGCTCTGGCTCCGAGACAGGCCGAGCTCTTCAACCTTTTCCTGTCCTTGTCCCCCTGTACCCAGGTGACCATGTTCAAGCAAGCAGAAAGTTGATTTAAGGTTCATAATGACATCAGTTGCAGGCCATCATCCCCCAAATAAAAAATGGCCCCCAGTGCTCGGGGCTCTTTAAACCGAGCTGTTACTTCTCACACACAGTGCCGGTGCCATGGGGGGACAGTGACATCGCTATTAGTTTATTGTTCCGCCAGGCTGGGACCTTTACTGCACCCCTGTTTATGTTGCCGTAATCACTGGCCTGCTGATATGCACCCCTTAGGCCTGAAATATGTCCTGTCCTAATGCTGTAGGAACTATTACCAGTAGCCCACTGCTGGACGTATCAATCACTGACAGGTCAGCTGCGTTACCCACCGCTGTCCCTGATGTGCTGCTGCTCTGTGAGCACTTCATGGCTCGCCACATTCTTTGCTTTCATATTACCGACAAATTTGTCTTGTCACTGTCCCACTGGCCTCTCCTAGACAGCTTAAATGATGTTGTGCAGCTACAAGAACTCACTCTCTCGCAGAGCAACCTCGCAGGGGTGAGCGGCTGTTTGAGCTGCCTGCCTGCGTGACACACGCACAGCAACACATGTGCATAAACATGCAAAGACACACACACACGCAACACCTGAGCAACGTGAGCCTGAGACAAGCGCTGGCTCACTTATCAGGTCAAGAGGACAGGCTTTTTTTGAGGGGGGCAGGGGGTTTATATTTATGAGACTTATATCCTCCCCAAACACATTGCTGTAATTTATAACAGATACCGTCTGGCCGCTTCCAAGACTTTGAACATTAATGTCAAAAGAATTTACGACAAGAGAAACAAATTATACTCCAGATAATGTGAGCAATTGTTTTTCACTCAAAACTGCTATCTACAAGTTTATACTTAATTAGTGCTATCACATTTTTGAAAAGCTGATTCAAATGCATTCCTTCAGTCCATCGCTTTGGCAGAAAATAATGGCTGTAATCTGTTTCAGCCAACAATGTAACTAAGCAGGAGGCTGGTGCAAAAGTGAGCCGTAAACGGCATCATAATACCCCCAAAAACAACGACAGACTGCACCCCTGGTTTTCTTTAATAACTCTGTTACCTATTATTGGAAAACCTTTTGTTCCTTTCATTGTCTGCGCACATGAAAAAAAGATACAAAGGATTGCATAGCTTTTTAAAAATAATTACACTCATATGTACAGTTTGAAATGACAGGAGTAAAAAAACACGAGTTAAAAAGTCATGCCAATTTACTGCCCCCAAGTTTGAATCCATAATCACTGGGACCCAAACACAGCAGATCAACTCATCACTTCCGACGCTGCGCTAACTGAATATTGCAGATTAGATCTGAGCACCATAGGCCCGGCCCGCTGATGCATGAAAGAGTTTAGTGATGTGGAAAACAGAAAGGTCATCAATAACTTCAAACAGTGAAGCAGAAAATGTGAAGAATAGGAAGACAAACTGGGGGCCTGAAGCACGAGCCTAAGTGTTGTAACAGCTGTCGGAGGCACAGAGTTAACCATCGATGGATCGCAAGGGCAAACTGAGCAGGTTTGACTGGTGCTAACAGACGGAAACAAAACACAAATTTTACATGTGGAGATTCGGTTCCTCATTGTGAGGTTTATGCAAACAGCACCATCAAGAAATGATCCCTTCAGTTTTGACCAGAATTCATGTTAATACATCGCTGAGGGTGGAAGATTGAAATTGTACTTTTCTCACATAAAATCAAAAGAATATTTTTTCTTTGAGAGTTGTTTTCTAACTAAAACTATTTCTTCTGTAATTTCAATGTTTATTTCCATATACAACTTAATGAAAAATAAAGTTACATGGATCCTCTGTATTAATAAAAATAGTTACTGAAATCACTTTTTAACAGAATTAACCGTGCAGCCGTAAGAAACCATGAATGAGAATCTGAAAGGTAAGAACAGATACAAATACCTCCTCCCTTGATAAGACAGATGCCTTCAAGGTATTTGATGATGGCAGAGTATAAACAGGATGCTCCAGGGCTGTTGTGAAATCCATCATGAGTACAGTACCAAACCATATCACCCATATAATGCTTTACTCAGCGGGTGTGTGTGTGTTTGCCAGACATCTGACACAGAGCAATTCAGCAGAGCACACTCACAACACAGCAGCGCTCCACGCCTGTGCCCATGGCAATCGTCTGCGAGTGGATGAGTGATTCCATACCCAGTCCAAACAATAACACCACTGTACAAACTGTGTTTGTGTTTGCCTATTACCTAAGCACCCCCAATCCCTCCCGTTTTTATCGGCCTTATCTTGTTATTTCAAAACTGTTTGTCTTAGTTGGGAATGAATAGTCAATGTCATGTTCTAAAACCCTCATGACGGCGTCTTTGTCACAGGGCGACCACTCCTTAACAAAATATTAAAGAGTAAATAAAGAAATAAACTTCCTGGCCAAACAACAAGTATTGACTCCCTATCAGGTAACAGGCAGTTTCACAATGACAAGTTCACTGGCAGTTTACGAACAATAGATCCAGTCTTCCTTCAGGCCGAAAGAGACTGCCACCAGGATGCCAATCACAGACAGAGTACAGCGAGTTCAAGGGCAGAGCACGGACATCGAACTCCATCTCAATTTCTGAGCAATGGGAGATTTTACTTCAACAATCAAAGTGGCGAACAGTAGACCGAGGCAAAAGGTATTAAGATGCCACTTGGTGAACTAAAGTAAAAGTGTTAAGTGAGGATTTATATTAGGTGTGTCCTGAATCAGTGAAATTACACCACAGTATGTGGTTACATGCTTAAGTGGTGCATTGTTCGCTTTCACAAAGGAAACTTGTACAGGTTTTGGAGAAGGGCAATAACTAGTCTGAAAATACAGAGACACACACCTACACGAGCTGCAGTGTTAAAAACTGGTATCTGAAAATGTACCAAATTTCCAGACCAACAGCTCTGTAAGTCAAAGTAATCTCATTAAGAGTTTCGGTTTTTGGATACTAATATTTTCAGTGAGGTTGCTTATAGTTTGTGCCCAGATCAATATAAATGATGCCATTTGTGTGCCCAAAAAGTTGAATATTTCTTCCACAACTGTCTGAAGACCAATATTCATCTTCTTGCTCACATAAAAATGATTTGAGATGTGCTGGCAGGTGTCACTGTACCTTTCACAGACAGCTGATTTAAATCCTCCTACTACACAACTGAATACTTTCTCTGCTTGGATAGTTGGATAATTCTGCAATGTTCAAGGAGCAACTTCCACAACAACTGGGAGAGGAAGTCAAACGGCCAATAACAGACTTTGAAAGACAAGACCGCCATCATCCATATCAATAAACAGATGTATTACCTGTATTACCCCCCCCCCCCCCTTCATCTCCCAGACACAAATATGTACTCAACAGCAGACTAAATCTTCATGTTACAGCAGCAAACACATTTTAGCACTTCTTACAATACTGGAGGTAAAGAGAGGTGTTGGATTGTCTCCAGACACTGTTTTACAGCAGTGTTTTGTTTCCACAAACGCTCCCATTGAGCAGTTTAGGACTGGCAGACAGGAGATTTCACAAAGCTCCGCGGGCTAGCAGTTCAGTGCAGTGCTGCGATATTTGGTACTGACCCTGAGTGAGGGAGTGCAGCTGCAGGCCGGTCTGTCCGGGCTGGATTGTGAGCAGTCCTTGCCTCTGAAGGTTGAGCAGATGCTGCTGCTGGACCTGCTGGACCTGCAGGAGCTGCTGCTGGAAGGCCAACTGCTGTGCTGACACCTGCTGCTGGTGGCACACACACACACACACAAAGACAGAGAGGCATGGCATCAGAAAACACACTTACACCACATATCATACAACCAAAACAACCAGTGCAAACATGTAAAGCTGAACTTCAGGTTTGTAATCTATTTCTGGTTTTGTGTATGAAAAAGCATTTAAAGTTCAATGTCCTAGAGTTCACAGCACAGGTTGTAAAATTAAACACTTTAGAACAACATGCTCATTCATAAAAAAACCCCCACAAAGTTAATGGATCTTGCACGTGCTAACACACAATGGCACAGTGTAATTTTCATAAATTTTGCCTTTACTGTGGGTTTGCCCAGGCCCACTTAAGACAGGTGCAGTATACATCTCTCTCGCTCTTAATTAACGAGGAGTCGGGAGGCAAATGACAAACAATGAAACAACATAGTTAATCATTCATAATAAGAGCCACAGGAATTTAATTACAGCCATTCATAATTCAGCAAACAACGTGTGACTAAATCAAAGTGCTTAATAACCACCCTAGCAACTCTCACAACTCTCCCAGGCATGGCGCTGAGCTCAGGGATACACTCTTCCCCCAGCCGGCGCAGCCAGCTTTGTTCACTCGCATACTGTGGACCGACTGAGAAATAGCTGTTGTGTTGATCTAACTGTGCTAGGAGCTGTTTCATCGAGGCATTTTTAATAAAAAGCTGGTGTGTCTGTACAGTTTTCGGGGGGAAAACTTTGGCTCTGTTAAGTGAAACGTGTGAACTCTGTTCGGATGAATCAGTGATATGAAAGTAGAGAGGAGAAAATGACAAAGTCAGAATAATAAATAGAAGGAAATTATCTAATATCCCCAATCTCCTATGAGTCAAAACAAATGAGAGATGTTATTTAGATAACAGGGGCATGGAGGAGAGAGATGACTTTCAACCCTTTCATCAATCCTTGCTCACGGTCCACTCACCAAAGAGTCTGTCTTTACCAATTAAACAGCACCGTCTTCCAGGACATCTTCTGCATTTTCGAACAGATAAGGATAAAACAAGCACGCCTGAGACTCACCGGGATACTGGGCCTGTTTATGAGTACACAAGGCCAGTTGTCAAGCAGGCGGGAGGAGAGGAGGGGGCACTAAAAGCAGTGCAGGGGCTGCCAAGCTGTGCGCCGCACCCTGTTACCAAACACAGGATACACCACTTTGTTTACTTCTCACAATTGACTGCATACAAAAAAGGTCTCGGTGCAACGTGGCTGTCAGGTCACTTGCTGGCAGCTCTGAAACCACTGAAACAGCCAGATAAAACGCTTCCCCTCCGCCCACCCCCGTTCGGCTTGTCAAAAGGGTCTAGCGGCCTTCCTCTCCCTTCCTCTCCCCCCTCCCGCCTCCCCACACCCTGCCTGCTGCTCCTGCACCGGCTCACAAAAAATAAAGCTCTGGGCAGCACCGGCCTATTACAGCGAGCAGGGTCGTCTCATAGGATCAATCAGGGGGAGACGGTGTGTTTGACGGTGCTAGCGGAGGGTCATAATTGAGGAGTAACCGCATTCATTCGCAGGCTCGCGTGTGACGCAGCCCAAAATGAGCTGAGAGAAAAGTGAGAGAGAAAGGAGAGAAACATGACAGAGATCTCACTGAGGTTTCAGTGAAATTCAGGATGCAGGTGGCCTGTGATCATCTCTGATCTGTCCTATTTATGAAAGGTGGCTGCTTCTTTTTTCTCTTCCGTCAGTGCAAGAAAAGTTTCTCATGTCTTCAGTGGTTTTCTGTTCTGCAGCACCTCCCTGACAGCCTGAGACGAAGATAATAGTGCTACGGGGGTGGGAGTTCACAAGAAACAATGTCTTTCATCAGAACGCTAAATAAATAGAGGGTGGCTTTTCAGAAAAAAAAGGAAGAAAGAAAAATCGAGTATTGCCAATGAATTTAACTCTCTCCCCTTCACATTTTTTTCTTCTGGTCCCGTCAGCTGACAGGAGCTCCTGTGCGCTCCCAGCATGCAGACACATTAAAAACCCCAGACCCAATAGACCAAATAAGAGGTTAACAAGAAGTGGCACGAGGGAGAGAAAAATACAGTCCCTGACAAATGATAAAGAGTGGCACTGGCAGGCCTTTATTGTCAAGCTTCAAATATAAAGTTAAAGATCTTTGAAAAACTAAATTTTGATGTCTTTAAAATAAAAGAGGCACAAAGCAACAACAGGGGGTTATTGTCTGGCAGCCACAGGGGAGTCACTGCATAATTCTTATTCTGTCTTTTGATGGCTGCTAGAAATGCGACTGAAAAAAGAGAGAGCGATGGGGAGAGAAAGAAAACATCGGCAGAGGGGGAGAGCCTCTCGAGGCTGCATCCATTTCCTGTGATCATACATAATATGCTTCAAAAGTTGTTTTTTCTTTTATTCTCATGCTCCATTCAACTGATCAATTGCACCTCCTTGCCCCCCCTTCACCTCCCCCTCCTCTTTTCTATCTTGCTCCTCTGGTGTTTACATCAGATGCGACTTGGTGACAGGCCCTATCTGAGGCCGAGGAGCTCCGCTGTCATGTTGATTTATGGGAGCATCACGCCACAACTTGTCCAAACTGAAGCCTGCAGTTCATTAATTAGGGAGCTACTACTTTGAAGTTGGGAGCTTCGACGGCACATGGACGTGTGTGTGTGTGTGTGTGTGTGTGTGTGCGTGAACATGCGTGGATGTGTATGTGTCTGCTTTTAACATTGGGCTTAATTTTCTTTGCTTCCTCTACTCTCCAAACATGGAACTCAACGGGGACAAGAGCAAAAATTCCCAGATTGTCTTTGAACTTCTTCTGACCGCACAATAATAATTTGCTTTGTCCACAGTGATGCCTGTATCCTCCAGTCATTAACACGCATTAAGCTGCTGCCTATGAGCAAGCCCTGCTGCACTGGAGGGAGAGGAGGAGAAAGAGCGAGAAAGATGGAGAAAGAGAGAGGGGGGGGGGGGGAAACCTCAACACAGGCAACAAAGCTGGGAGCGCTCTCTGCACTGATATCTCACAATTACATGCCTTCTCTTCCTCTGCCATTTCCATGTTAATTACCGAGAAAAGCCTCTCAGATTTATATGCTCCGTGTTCCTGCCTTTCTCCCTTCTGCCTTTCATTATGTCCTACACGAGGCTCACAGGAACGGTCATCTCTTTGTTGCACAGGACACTTGTTTACTTGAAAAAAAAAACCCAGAACAATGAACTGAGGCTCCGGCTCTATAAAATATCATACATGTAATGCAGAAAAGGGCACACTGTATATTCTTAGCACAGCATCAGTCAGTTGTTACCATTTATCCAGCAAGTCTGACATGCTAATCAGAAGCATGAGTGCACTTGATTCTCCCCCTCTCCTCTCTGCTTTAACCACAGTCTGGAAGCAGATGGGGTTGAGGGAGGGAGCACACATGCCTTCCATGCTCTGTCTGGCCAAGGGGTTTGGTAATGGCAGGCGCTCTGAGTGATGTCAGCCTACCTCTTTGCTCTGCTTGCTGCCTCCATGCTGCTGCTGCTGCTGCTGCTGTAAAAGCTGGATGTGGAGCTGTTCCTGCTGCTTCTTATAGAATTCTTGGAGTTGCTGCTGCAGAAAAGGCAAGATGGCGACATGTGAGTATGTTAGTCATATAAAGGCATTGTGAGAATTTTCAATACTTCAGAAGAGAAAAAAAAAGCTTTTTTTTAAATCTATACCTACGATTTTTTAAATTAAAATTCACCCACCATTTGAAGCACATGATTCCCTTAAAATGACCCCATGACATGACCGTCAGTTGCACATTACCTGTTGTAACATGAGGGCCTGTTGCTGCTGGAGAAGAACCTGGAGCTGCTGAGGGCTCAGGACTTGCTGCTGAAGGATCTGCTGCATCTGCTGTGGAGTTATCACTTGAGGTGTCATCATAGCCACTGACACTGGAACCTGCACGGACACAAAAAGAAATACATGTTAAAAAAAGAAGAAAGAAGAAACAAGGAAGACGCAAATTGCCAGTAGAGCACAGATTGAATGAAGGAAACAGAAAGTGAACCATCCTGTGAGACAAAAGCTGTCCCAGCATGCAGTAAGTGAAAGGTTGGAGATCACCCACAAACTTTGGGTTGATAAATCCTGTGAAATAGACAATAAAATAAAGTATGTTCTATAATATATATCAAAATGGTTCCTTGCTTTTGACTGGATTCTAGGGATTCATCTGTGTCATCTTGATGTGTTAAAAGCCGCACATGCCCTCAGAAAAACACACAAACACACACATTTCAACCCCTCTAACCATTATGACACCACACCAGACGGAGGCGGGCTAAAGGACACGAGACAGCAAGGCGTGGATCATGCCTGTGGAGTAAACGTTCGGCGTGTCCACCCCCAACCTCCGTCCTCTGACCTTCCCCTCACACACACACACACACACACACACACACACAGACAGACAAACAGCCCCTCAACGCCATCGCATATGATCTGCATCTGCTGCGATGCTCCTCAGAGCTCGCCGCTCATACAACGTGGCAAATAAGCCCCACCTGAGGACGTGAGAGATCGTCTCAGAAATGCTGCGGTTTGCTCGTCGCAGACGCACGACATGTCATGTGAGAACATTTCATTAGAGACGCTGTCAACAGCGATCTATTATTGTGAAGATACGGAGTGCCTGGAGGAGGAGCCACGGTGAAGAGCACGCAGGCCTCTAACTAACTCCCAGCAGAAAGGTGTGAGTGCATGACTCCTCAAAACAAGTGATTTGTTGTGACACTGAAAGAGCCCCCACAGTTGTCAGGGTGCCTTAATTGCTCCGGCGGCGTAGAGGACTCAGAGTGTGTCTGGATGCTGCCACTCACTGCTGCGATGTGCAATACCATTAAAAGCTCCTTTCCTTGACACTGGGATGACAAACAGCGACTAAGATGTACTTGATAGCGCTGCGTCTTTGCAGTTGTTAACATGTTTTGGCAATGGTTCTTTTGTGTACATGCACATAAGCATTAGTATGTATGTGCATAATTTGCGTTAAAGTGTCGCGCAGGCTGATGTCAGCAGCTGATAGAGCGGACATAACGGGTGACAGTCTGTCTTCACCAAGGTTACCCAAATTGTGTGGCCGCCTTACAGCTAATGACACCCTTTGAATTTTTCATGCATTTCTGAATGTAATTTTGCTGTTTAAAAGCTCGTCTGGTAACTAAGGGGCTTTCCTTGACACACACCCTGCATGCATATCACCTTATTCACTCTCCCCACTGTAGCATAAAACAAAAACAAAGCGGCACCATAATGAACAGCTTGTACTGCAAATGCAGAGGAAAGGGCAGCGATGTCAAATAGGACAGAGCAGCTTTGATGCTCTCCGTTAACTTTATTGAGCAGTGCCAGACTACAATGTGCTGCGTTCTCCCGGCCCCGTGAGAACGAAGGAGGTTCAGCCCCACCCAGGACTAACACACACTTCACATTTCTCATCTCCAACGCCAGGCGTAAGAGCGCAAGGAGGAAAATGCAATATTAATTCCCCCCTGTATTATGTCTTAATATGCAGTTCATCTTGACTTTTGCACATGACTTGTCCTGTCATTTGCATAGCCCCGGCCTCCCATTTCCTAATTTCACAGTCATTATCCACTGAAGTCTTTTTTCTGGGCATCGCTAATTTTGATGAACTATTTTGAAGGTCAACCAAGCAGCCCGGTCCTGCTGACATGCAAGCGCCATACATGACGTGATATATAGTCCCCATCTAAACATGACATTTACCCCCCACGCACACACCGAGGATAAATAATAATGTCTTGCTTTATTTTAACTGCATGCATTAAAAATCTACTCCGTACTTGTCATGGTCTATTTTTTTTTTTTTTTTTACCACCGTGTTAAAGCTGTAAATTTAGCCTTATTTAGAAATGCATAATCATTTTGTCAAGCCATATTACATCGAGTGTGATGTGAAAAAAGGAAGAGAGCGAACTTCAAGTTAACACAGAGATTTTTACACACTTAACCAGCTCTCAATAGCTGCCAATTTCATTACAAATGACACTTAGATTTAACTGTCTTAATTCTTTACACCTTGGGTGTATATCTCATCATGGTTTCACACTTCGCCTTGTCAGGAGCGTCTGGCTCACAGTAACTACAGCTAGAGCAGCTTCCTCTGTGCACAGCACCAGCAAGAGGCTATTACAGACCCCCATTTTATTACCCATTACTACTGAGGTCATTAGCAGCAAGAGGGATTGTATGCTTCTTAACCTATTGATCAATGTAACTACTACCATTTAATCCTGTGCTGAAGGAGTGAAAATCTGCCTAAGACTGGATCCTATTGAGAGGCAGGGCGGGAGGGAGCACTTTAACTGAAAAATATTGCCCTGGCCGCTGTATCATGCCCATTTAACGCAAACACAGGACGCCAGTCGCCATTTAGAGCACTCCCATATGGTGCACTCCCTTATCTCTTGGATAACATCATGACTCCAGATGATCCACAAAAATATATCACCATCTAAAGATAGTCTAAAAGGAGACTCGTACTGGGCTAATAACTGGAGGGATCCACTGAGCCCAGCTCTAATCTACTCTCCCAATATGAGGGTGTGAAAAAGAGGACATTCTGAGGATGCCAGAAATAGCTAACGTTTATGAATTTCACAAAGGTGTGGCGCTCTCCAGGTGCCTCCCATACATAAACATTCAAACCTGGAACATTCTCACACAGCTGCAGAGTGACTGCAGGCAATATACTGTACCAGCACAGGCCTGCTGGCCAAACACACACAAACACACACACACACACACACACACACACACACACTCACACACATGCACAACAAATGTTGTATATTCAGGATATGTATGGACATGTTTGAAATAAAGAACAAAAAACTTAAAAAATAAATGAAACATGATTAATTCTAATCTTTTTTCTGTATTTTTTTTCAAACAGTCCTTTCATTTATATCATGATTGTCTGCGTCACCTCTAACGGTGCATCACAATGCACACACACAGTACAGAAAGCATTTGTCATTAAAGGGCAAATACATCATCACTGCTCAAGAGTAAAAGCGCAAAACATGATAATCTAATAAGGAAAAGCAAACCGCAGATCTGAAAGCGTTAGCGAGTCACTGAGTTAGCGAGGATGCTCTGAAAGCACCCCACCCTAATGCAAGTCGGAGGTCAAAGCCTGGTAAAACAGAGTAGAGGTGAGCAAGGCTGTAAGATGCCACTGAAGCAATTAAGAGGAACAGAAACAAGGGACAAGGAGGCGAAAGACAGTGAGACCGGCACAGACGTTTCACTGGCTGCGAAGGTGCAGCTTTGCAGAAAGGAAAAAAAAAAAAAAAGAAAAAAAAGAAGAAAAGAAAAAAAAGAAGAGAATTATCAAATGTTCATTTGGGCTCCCTGGGGTCATCTTGTTTTGTGGGGGCATCAAATGGAATGGAGAAGTAAAAAAGAAATAACAAGCCCTAGAGAAATCACAGAGCCTGGTCCGTTTGATGCTGTTGTTTTACCTTGGCCTGCAGTGGCGCAAGCAAACGACTTCCCATCCTCAATATGATCGCCTGCATGAAAATGTCGCCGAAATGAGGATTTCACGGGAGCTATTGTACTTAAGTGATGTGTGAACATAATTAGTCGTCGACAAGACTGGAAAGACTAATTTCACATTACCCATTCAGGTTGATTGAAATCTCTGAGGTGGAGAGCATTAATTCCCCTCTAAAAAATAGACAAAGTATATTCACACAGATAATGATGTTAATAATAATAATAATAATAATAATAATAATAATAATAATAATAATAATAATAATAATAATAATAATCACTTGATATATATTAAATGCTTTAACCTATTAAAAAATACCACATTTTGAATCTCTCAGATTCTTCGGTAAACCTAAAAAAAATTTAAAGGACAGAAGTACCATCCCAACATGTGTTAAGTGTGTAAGAGCTTAATTCCTTCCTCGTCATCCACAATCAAGCTGTTTTACAAATGTTTACAGCTCATATAAACAGGATAATCACAGCCACATTTTGTCTCGTTTACCATCCACTACATATTCTGAACTGGTTGCAGGGGTGTGAGTGGATTGAGGCTCAAATTATTTGCAGCAACTGTAAAAACAAAAGTTAAGATTGCATTTTAATTAACTTTTCAACTACAAACAAACAGGTTTTCGCCAGAGCTGGTCCCTGTGTCGGGTTTAAACAAACAAACTGCGCGGCGCAGTAAGTGAGCTCTCACCCCTACAATAACAGCTGAGCTGTGAGCTGGACGCCGTTTCCCACACTGGAGGCAGACAGGTGACCACTGCTGGGAGGGGACACACAGGGCACCCCCCCAAAACACACACACACACACACACCATCCTTTGCATCACCATAATGTCATAATGTGTTAGGTAATATTCCAAATTTTCTATTTATAATTCAGAAATATATTTATTATTTTATTCTACAATAAAAATACATTAAATTATATTTTATATTTTATGTACTAATATAAATACACACACACACACACACACACACACACTCTCATATTTTTTCAAAAGGAACAAAAAAAAATCTGGTTCACAAAATACCCAAATGCTCCGTTACATTTTGACGTGTGACTCACTGTCCTATCACTCTTTCTGACCTTTCAAATCACACATCTAATGGTGTCTTTCACAGCCACAAGGCATTTGAGTTCCGAAACCTGGCTCACAAATACAGGGCAACAACTACGATCCTACACACCACGCTGTTTTCACCTTTCCCGGAAACATCTCATGATCACTGTTGATGCAAACTGTGCCCATGATCTATGGTTAACCAGCCCTACGCAGTTACGCAACCATGCACGTCTTCAGATGCATTATTCGAGTCAGTTGAGATTTAATTAAGATCACAGCCTCTAAAATCCCTTTCAAATGAAACTGTAGTCAAAAGACAATGGCTGACACATCCTCGTGCAGATTGTTTCTATTCTTTGCACACCAGCAACGCAAAAGCTAATCCTTGTTTCCATGACGGCAGACAAGAGGGCCACAAATTGTGCTGCTTCTTGACACTTTTAATGTTGTTGTGTTATGTGACTCATATAAAGTATAAAGCCAATTAATAAAATTAAATAGAAAAGGGAGCACTTCTATAGAATCTGAACCAAAAATCACAACATTTCCACACACAGTCTAATATTCCATCATCATTTTCTCGGTGCAACATTTCAACTCCATCACGTCCCTTACTGTTTTAAAAATATATAGGTCGTGGCAGAGATGAGTGGTGAAAAAGACCTTTTGCCATAAAACACTCCACAGCGTGTAATCTCATCATTATCCTACCATCTCAACCCTTTGAAACACATGGCATCTCAAGTGTAGAGTTAATCTGCCAATCTGAAACAGAGACGCACATACTCTGAGCAGTAATGACCCTTAAAAAAATGAATGAGCGGGTTTTTTTGTTTTTTTTTTCAAGTAAAAACACATTTCAGTCGGGGAAGCCAGAGAACAACAGCACGGAGCAGCTGGTGGCTCACTATATCACCGCTGAACTATTCCCCCGTCTCTCCTCTCCCTGTCTTGCCTGCCTGCTCCAGTACAAAGCAGAGACCGTCCCTGTAAAGGATATCCCAGCGAGCCGTGTGGCTCTGCCGACTACCCCCCGTGCCCCCCTCTCCGGGTACACAGCTAATATCTGGTTGCCTATGTCATGGTTTAGAAATGACAGGTGCTGGCAGCCCCTTGCCTTGACAGGCCACTGCACAAATAACGCCCCTGCCTGAAAGGGCTAATGCACTACTAATGAACAATAAATCAACTTTGATTACAAACTGTCAACCCAATCAGCTCGCACTCCAGCTCTCCCAAACTGCGAGGCTCGGCACAGCTGCACGGCATTACGGTGCACACTGCCCTGTTTAGGCTTCGCTCTCCTCCTCCTCAAGCATCTGAAATTCACCTCCACGATTCTCCTCCACGTCTCCTTTCTTTCAGGCACCCACTTTCTCAGCACTGATGCAAGGAGCTGAAACACTGCACCCCTAAAAAAGTTTTGGCTAAATGGAGAGTGCAAACAAAAACGAGACTGTGAAGAAGTGAATCCCTTCAATAGTAGCATGAGTGTGTTACTTAAAATTATGGTAATAAAAATACTTGACATCATTCAACAACAGAAAATCAATATCTGTCTCCTGTGTAAAACCTCCAAGCTGTCAAACAGGACTCAAACTTGCGCAAAAAAACGAAGAAAATGACCAAAACTTTCCCTCCTAAATGTTCTCTGCCATCCTGTTTCGTTGCAAGAACGGACACACACTCAGGCTTGTACATTCACACACTCTAAACTTTTCAGGACGATGACATTTGGAGTGACAGCGCGTCTCTAACGTGGTTTTGTGGCGACGGTGTCAAATATAGAGCTGTGCCGGCCCGTCTTAATTCACTGTGACACCATGAGGAGAGTGAGGATTAGTCCAGGCCATCGCCTGAGAGCAAGCAAAGTCTGACGAGCACTCATTAACTCAGGAGAACAAGTCAACACAAAAACACACAACCAGCGCAGCCCAACGTGGAACAAAAAAAGACTTTCTGTGTACTGAAATGTCTTACACTGAAAATGTCCTCAACAATAAAGCAATTATGCAATTATTTTCTGAGAAAAACAACAACATAAAAGACAGAGCAAACCTGTCTCCTTTCTTTTCCCAGAACTTTCAATGAATTCAAACAGCATACAGTACAGAGCTGGATCCTGCTTAACTGGTTAGCTCGCCACCGGCAAAGTAAACAAAACTAAACAAACAGTGTAAAATGGCAGGCAGAAACTTATTGTAAAAGCTCAGGTATCTGACAAACAAGCACAGCACAAGAAACTGTTGCTTGAGCTCAAAGTGAAATGCTCAAAACCATCAGCAGCACAGTTCACAGATAAACAGAGGCACCTAATCCCCACAGTCTTGTAGTGAAAAGCAATACATTGTGTCCATGCAGACACAAACAGTAAATCTAATGTACATGACACCTGTCTTCTGTGTCTCTCTAAACTGTCAGCGTCTCTCTGGCAAAGTAAAGCCCGGATAACTGCACCTTTCACACAAACTGCATGACAAAATTAACCAATTCCAATGACAGAACATCAACGATAGACAGACAATAAAGCCTCCTTTTCTCCTTTTCCCTGGTCAAATTAAATTGTCAAGTTTTTTACACAAGAAAGCTGGCAAAATCACAGAAATCAATCATATTGACAAACCTGACAAACTCCATTTAGCTGGCAGGGTAAACAGAGTGCTGGGCCACGCGGTGTGGAGTGAAGCAGAGCGGAGAGCAGAGCGGAGAGGGAAAGAGAGAGAGACAGCTACACACACACACAGAGAGAGAGAGAGAGAGAGTGTGTGTGTCAGCGAGAGAGAGCAAGAGAGAGAGAGAGAGTGAGAGAGAGAGGTAGAGGCTCACAGGCTGGCGGGCAGGGAGGCTGAGAACAGGCGCTGCTGTGCTGTGGAGTCTCCAACCTTCCTCGGGATACAGACAGATTGCACGCGCAAGGTTGCTCCCTGGCTGACAAGATACAAAACTATCCAATCAACCACACCCTTCTCCACCAATCACAACCAGCCCTCTAAACATAATCAATTCAAATGGGGCCACACAATAGGGAGCCGCGGGCTGGGCTGCAGGTGAAACAGTGCCTTTGTGTGGGCCCCTTTAAAAAAAAAAAAAAAAAAAGAAAAGGGAAAAAAAAAGCCACAGTTGACGGCTGTTAACCCTTTGACCCCTGCTGGGACTCCGGCCGTGCTATTGAAACAATGGGAGCCTAAAGAAAAGAGGCCCTTTAATTAAACAACAGATAAGTAAACACAGCTATCCAACGGAAAGAAAGAAAACCGGCCCCGCTATCAGCCCCTTAATTGTTCTGCTAAATGGAATTGTTTACAGTGCCGGAACAAAGACACAACTCATTTCACATGCTGAAAACAACAAATGCACAAACAATTCAGACGCTTTGTAGTTATTTGGACTTTTTCTTCCTTTCAAATTCCCCAAGCTGAGACAACACCACATGCATTTTATTTCAGAGCAAAGTAATGTATTTATGAGAACAGTTTGTTTTGCCACTAATGTTAATGTGTGCTCTTGCACCACAGCACGCAACTGGTTGCAATACGCAAAGACAACTTTCTGTGAATTTGGTCATAAAAATCAACCACAGCAGCATAAACTTTTCTCCCCCCACCACAGTTTTTAAACACTTATCCTACAATTTGGCCTCAGACAAGCTAAAACCTCTTACATTAATAGCTAACATTACACCAGCTACCAGGCAATCCATCCAGCTCCATCCCAATGAGAGCAATTAGCTGTCATAATATCATCACACTCTTTAACACCCATGTGCACTCGGTAAGGGGGAAAGACAGGAGAGCAAAACAGGACCCTGCCACCTACTGGAGATCCTGCTGAACTCACCAGGCGAGAGCAGGCAAGATGAGAAGCCTGGCTCCTGTCAGCCTACGTGTCTTTCAAACCTTCAAATCTCACCGTTTGCAGCGTTCATCTACATTCAGCCGCGAGTGTATTTTGTTCTATATCACAGGAAATGCAATGAGCTGCTAATCAGACCTACTTTTAGTAATAACAATAAAATCGGGTTCACTAACTTGCGCAGCCCACTCCACAAAGAATTAGAGGAAAGGCACGAGGCAAGATTAACACCTCACTTTGTTAATTATCATGACAATAAACACAGAGCTGAATAACAGAGCTCTAAAACACAGCTCATATCAACAGCTATAAACCCTTGGCCAAGGATGAAGGAATGTTCATGGGACGCTTTCCAGTCCGCAAACACACTGGTAAAATAAACAGAGCGCCTGCATAACAAGCCACTGCTCTCATCTGCTAATAACTAACAATGAGCTCTGCTAAGCTGGCCTGACCTATATAAATTATTGACTGGGACACCTCAAGTGTCCAAAGTGACAATTCCAATACATATCACGGTGAATAATTAAGTGAAAGAAAAGGACGCTTTTATTTTCTATCTGACACCCTCAAGACGGCTCGGCTCACACAGAAAGACAGTGACATGCAGGCATGTGCTTACAACTCCACACACACACACACACACACACACGCGCACAAAGTGGTTTAGGCTACGGCCACACTCTTCTCCCCCAGCACTCTCCCTGGGGTGGCATGTCGGCGTATTCTCAATAAAACACCTTCTTAGCAGTAATAGGCCACTGTTCTCATTTCAACGCTCCCAAAGGCCTCATGATAAATTTAGCAGACGCACAGTTCAAGCTTCTCCTCTCACACACTGTCTTTCTAATCCATTGCCTCTGTGCCTGCACCATGTAAAATAATTACACATATGTGTCGATGTGATACACACGCTATATAGATTTTTTTTCTTTCTCCCGTGCACTGAGAAACATCAATATCCTTGAGCCTTGAACCGGCGTCCCCTGTGATAGTTTACAGAGAGTACTGAGCGATTGTGTTCATGACAGAGTGGATGACATTATAAAATACTCCCATTTCCTGCTTGAGTTAGAGTGAAAGTATGAGTTAATGTCTGGTCTGGCCCGGGGTCTGCTCCGCTCGGCTCTCGCTAAAGATAACGACTCGGCTCCAATTACAAAGCCTTCCCAAAACACTAACACGGCCAGAGAATAAGCTGCAGCGGCATGCCAACCAGTGTCTTACCGCTGCTACTACGGAGAGACAGAGAGAGAGAGAGAGACGGGGAGAAGTGGTGAGGAAGTGGAGGAAAATACGAAACTGCACTCATCCCTTTTCTTGAAAGGCTCTGGTGACCTGGACCATTGTCATGAGAAAACAAACACAGTCTGTTTCCCTGCGTGTGTATAAAGTAAATCATTGTTTACTGATGGTGGGAGTCAGCAGGGCAGGTGTGGGACCTATATAAATAACAGCTGCTCTATATAATATCGCCAAGGCAACAAAAATACCTTTTAGAGCCACAACAGTACCACACCATGTGCTCTTTCAATTATTTCTTTGTTATATTTATCTTTATATTATTTTATGAAACAGTGTCCCCGCTCAAAGTCAGACACATTTAATCACAGAAATAAATCACACAACTTTTTTTTTTCTCTGTGCTGAAGCTGCAGCACAGAAATTAAGAGACAACAGAAAAAGAACAAAACCAAAGGTGAACTTGTCGACACCAAAGTTAATCATGCTGGCTTTTACTCTTTTACTTATCTTGATTTTGAATGTTTTTCTCGCTGCATCAACAACATGCAACAACATGATAGTGAACTCCACTTTTAGCATCTGCAACCTGCCGATCCTCCCTCTGATACGTGGAATAAGTCATATTTAGAATGAATGAGGTTATCACTCGAAGCAGAGTGGAGTTACAGTAAGTCACGCCTGAGTCACCGTGTTCCTCCTGGTTTATTATATATGGGTTTGGTTATTTACTTTTAATTTCAGCATTCAAGAACACATTGTTTAGTCAGCACATGTGAACTCTGTATTTGAAAAATATTTCCTGAGGTGATACACCAGAGCTTAGTGTTTCAGAGTGTACCGTCTAGTGTGGTTTTTCACATAGTCAAAACAAGAGCACTTTAGCAACATCGGATTGTGGAGGTGGGGGGAATTTCTGCCGTGTCTTGTTTGGAGATTGATTCACCTGTGATTCAAATCTTAACACTATATTAATACTCAGAAACAGTATTTGAACAAGCAATAACACTGGTTCTGCGGAGGATGTGGAGATTACCATTTGTTTGGATAAAGCACCTTTATTTTAATTATTATATAATGTAATTTATAGACTGATAGCTAACCACAACTATCAGAATTACACTAATTTTAGGGGAGTAAAGGCAAGTTTGTCTGCAGGCAGCTCTGTCTTCATTTTTTAAGGAAGACTCTCAATGTAGGACGCTCAGTAACACTACAGCACCGCTAACCACAGTGATTAACTGTCGAGCTAACCTTTTCTGTGTTTGTTAGTCTGTTCTGTTTCCAACACTCACTAATAAAATTCCCCAGAAACATTCCTGGAGGTAATAGATATAGATGAGCACTCTTTATATGCATTTCATTTTAGCCGAAATGAAGGCAAAATGAAAATGCAGCAGCAAACTAATGTTTCACGGGCTTATGCTTTCTGCAGTTTGGGTGTAGCCACATGGATGACTAGGCTGTGATGGTTTACTGTACAATCTCCAACACAAACATAAAATACAACTCCAAATGATGTCCTCATGTAGCTGAAGGCCCTTCTGTCTCTGGATCTCTCTCATGCTGTCTGAGCGAGACAATATTTCTCCTTTCCTCTCCTAACAAAAAGCGAAAATGGAATCAGAGGATCGCCAAGCTGTCAAAAGGGCGCGGCGACACCCAAAGAGAAACTGCATTGCGAGCTGATGCCGACTTGACTGCACCTTGCATAGCTGTTAGTGTTTATTAATGCTATGGTTGACTGTGCATCCATCCATCCTTCCACCCCTCTTGCAAAGGGCGTGTGAATCACTCCAAACAACACACGCTTGACATCAAGATATAGTGCCAGAGGATGACACAAAGACACAACAAATTTTTAAGGGGAAATGTGTGTGCGTGTGTGTGTATCTGGGTGGATGACTGAGTGGGGTGGAGGGTTGAGAGGGTTCACTGCTTGAAGGGAAACATCAGGCCTCAAATGAAAAGAGGGTCCTGAAAATGGTAAGTGGCTCCCAGCGCTGTGACTGGAGTCAATTCGACAGTCATCGTCTTGGCCGGGAGAGAGCTCCTAACACAGCAACACCCCCCCCACCCCCAAGTCTCCGCTTGGCTGCGTGGAAATGGGACAGATGACTTCATTCTGACAGGATTATCCCAAACCTGGTTCTAATCTATACAGTACACATAATACATTTTTACAATTTGACAAGGAAAACAAGCAGCAAAGGAGACGTGCTGATCTCGGGCTTCCACGCGAGCACCGGCCTGATGTTGTGTTGATCATTCCTGACAGATTGTATCACCTCAAAGCAACACACGCGGCAAAATGAGATTTCATTACGGCATCACCTTGAGACTTTTTTTTTTTTTTAACCAACACAAAGCGGTGAACTCCTTCTGAGGATCACGCACACCACTGATGAATTATGGGATTTCACTTTGCAGACTGATAGGGGAGCTATTCTGAATGTTAAAGACAGTGTAAACAATTATGAATTCAAGCAAGAGTAAATTCACAAAAGCTCTCAAAATAAGACATTGTATCTTTTCTCTATATCTTTTTTTATACATATAAAAACCCAGTTTGTAAAATGACATCAACCAACATCTGTCACACTGGCGACGATTGCATGCTAACTGTTTCACCGTTTCCAGGCTTTGTATTAAGCTAAGCTAACCAGATGCTGACAGTGGTTAGATACACACATTAAATTGGTGTCAATCTTCTCACCTCTTGGCTATAAAGGCATAAAGGATATTTCCTGAAATGCCTAATTATGTTTTAACTACTGCTACATGTCAGTCCTCAAATAGTCTGAAAGAAGGTTCAAAATATGAACTTGTGTAGGTTCCCATCAGTGGTTTTGTCCACATGCTGAATAACCTCTTGCTCTGTGCGAAACAACCTGAAGAGATTTGAACTTTAATAGGTGGTTAATCTTGGCAAGCTTAAAGCAGTCGTTAAATGAATCAATTAGAAACTGGCAAAGCTTTGATTTGGTTCAGTGTTTTGAGAGAGTGCCACCTCTCCTTCTGTCTCTCAGCACTTCTTTTCTTACACTTTCTTTCTTCCAGTCAGCATTATTTTCTCGTCCAAATGTTTTTTAACTGAATATAAAGTGAATGGAGGAACACCCCTGTTGTCTCGGCCAGAAATAAAGAGAGTCTTTATCTCACAACAAGCAACCCAGAATATTAATCCAGTCTTATGCTGGCTGCCGCCTGCCAGTGGGCTATCACTGCTGTGCCACTTTGGGCCGCTGACCGACTGGGCCACAGGAACACCTCGAAACGCTGCCTCAGATCGCCCTGCAGCACTGGCTGAGCTCCAGCTGACAGGCTTCGGCCTACTGCTCTAATGACTTACAGATTGGAGCGCTGTGGTATACATGTGTCAGGACAATGCCATGGGCCGACTGCAAAAACAGTAGGAGAGGGAGAGAAAGAGAGCCGGCGGCTTCTCCCCGTCCTGCCAGACAGAGGCTTGGCCCCTGGATTGTGTCACATCACGCTTCCCCCCAACAGACCACAAATGAAGGATGTGAAGAGCAAACGCGGGGAGGAGGGGCGTTGGAGGGGCGCTCTACAACTTAAAAGGCTTTCATCCTGTAAACTGAAAAGACATTATCTTTTGACCTGGAGATGCCCTCTGTGAGGCTGTACACGATGGTGTGAAAACACAGAGAGAGAGAGCATGTGAAAGAGAGGAGAGGAGAAAAAAAGAGAAAATGAAAGGAGAAATAAAAAGTGTGGATTGTGGATTCAAATGGTAATAGTACAGATAAGAAAATTGTCTTCTGCTGCGGTTTTGAAACATTATCAGGAGTTTCTCTATGTGTGAAGAATAACAAGTGATGCACCTTTGACATAAAAAAAATGTTCACTGCAACATTTAGCAGAAGAATGGTGAACTGTGTTTCTCGTGTAAAATCAAAAGGCCATCACATAATTACAATAAATATAAAAACAACCAAACCAAAGGAAGAGAGATGCTCCTTTATTCTTCAAATAACAAATAAGCGCTCTGCTTTAAGATTAAAGTATGAAAGTGAGTAAAGTGATGTTATCTTTTCTCTCTCAGCTCTGCTGTAAAGCTACATGCACATCCACCTGCAAAGTGGCCATTCACATATTCTCATCACAATTACTGCAGACGGAAAACAGTCAATGTCATTCAAGCAGAGTCCACACAGGGAGCGTCAGCTGGCTGCTGGCCATACCTCACACTGTACTGGTGACATGAATAATGAAGGCCAAATTCAGGCACAATCCTGGATGAGAAACAAGCATAATCTGGGCATTACACTGATAGCAGAGACTCCATGTTGACACAACATCTTCAGCCCAGCTGAATGCCACATAATCCCCTGTAGGTGGTGGATGCCTACCTAGGATCTCTTGCAATGAGGTGTAGTTAACCAGCCAGGCTTGTGAGCAACGCCACAAATGAGCTTCAATTTCCCCCTCCTCCCACCTCGGTGCTGGTGGACTATCAGCGAGGGTCCGACAGTGTTGTTCCTAATTACCTATTTCTCCACTCCTGATCCTGCAGCTGGCATAATTAGTTACCTGGGGCTGCAATCCAATTTGAAGTGATGACAAGAAAGTGATCCATGAAAAAGTAATAAGTTAAATCCAATTTCAGCCTGCCTCTAATTAAATGCACATGGAACTAATGAGTCAAACCCTACCATTTCACTGATAATGGTAATTAGCGGGGTGGGAGTTGCTGGCTCTCGTCGTCGTGCCACTGTAGGTGTGAAGCGCAAAAGGTAAAAGCGGCATGGATTCTTTTAATCACGTGTCATTCTGTCAATGTAATTTACTGGCTTTTTGACCAGTCAAGTATGTTTAGCTGCTTTCCAGCGTGCATAGCAGCTGTTTGTATATGTAGTCTGATTAAAGCGCCTCTAGGCTGCTGAGTATACAGCGGAGGCATCTGCATCCAGAGGCAGCAGTGGGCGGCGTGAGGGTGGTGGTGGGGGGGGGTTGTGGTGGGCACCCCTGTTGGAGATATAAAACCAAAGAGCCATTTAATGCTGATCAAGGATTCTGAGGCTTGTTTGACTCATATTTTTTTCCCCTTTACTACTCTACGCAGGTCATTTTTTTCAGATGTTCTGTACATACGGTGCTTCATTATTTTTGACTTGAATAAGAATGAATTGGAAAGTGAGTCACATCTCCAAATGAGTAAAAGTCTCTCTGCACATCTCCTTCTGCCTAATGGGAAGACCGCTGAGATGAATGGAGCCCCGTCCGCAGATCAGGTACTTTTATGGGGTGTCAGCTTACTACACAGTCTCATAATTGTTGGATCATGTCTTTTGATGACCCAGTCCAGCTCAACAGAGAATCATTATCCAGGCTGTGTGATGGAGATAGTGAATGCTCTGTGTGAAGGGGGCTCCTCCAAGCTCGGGTTTGTTCTTAAAAGAGGACGTGAGATGAGACTCAGACCGTTACCCTCTGGTGTTTCACAAAATGTGTTTGCGCGCGCGAGAGAGTGAGACGGTGTGAGAAAGAGAGGAAAACAAGAGAAATCTCACCACAAGAAGAACCATGAGAAGAGAGAAAAAAAACAAAAACAAATGTTAACACATCCTCACGCAGGCCGGCACGCTGATGTTTATGCATGAACACTTGGCTTTTTCACCGTGTGTATGTGGTCGGGGTGTGTTTAATTAGCAGAATATGTAATTCAGAGATAAACAAACACTTGTCTGGACCTGTGGCTCTTTCATAATGGCAGTTTCAAGCCAGCAAAATGTAACATGCAACATTAGAGTGCAGGCAATTTACAGTGTGTTAGTTAGATACCAAAGCAAGCCTGTGCTCTCTTCAAGAGAACCGGGCAAGAGAGGGGAGGGGAAGCGGGGGAAAGGGCCCGACTCTCTTTTCAATAGCTGAGTGACAGCTTGGCCAAGCTCTCTGTATACATTAATAAATTAGAATTTTAATTTTGTCTTTGTCTGCAGGAGATGGTCTAGTACTTCACTATGTACCAACAACTGGCTGTACGCTGGAATCTGCCGTTATGGTCCCCTCTGTTGACCTCTGCAGCACAATTCCCTGCCAGGCTGGGGAAACTGTTTAGTTTGATCCTTTCAACTTATTTGAATCCTGACAAATATGCACACAACTGAAAGGTCATCACAGTCATATTTCATCCTCTGGAGCTATTCCGAAGACATCTGCACAACAAAGAGGCTTTTTCACAACCTGACATTAGACCTAGCCGCTACAATAGCTCATTAAAAAGGGCCCCCAATGGGATAGTAAGGGTATTAAATATTATATATATACACACATAGAGAACAGGGCCTCCGTATTAATTACCAAATATGCCCTGAAGTCGTTTGCAATTTCACACTGACACAAACAACCGCTCCTTGTTCAAACAAAGATATACATCTCTGAGGCAGCTGATCTGAAATTAACGTAAATATTGCATCAGATATGCAGTGCCGTTCATATTAAAACCAGAGCAGGATAAAAAATAAAAAGGAGCTTTTTTTTTCCCCTGCTGTTTTTTTCTCTGCATCACAAAGGCAGACTGTCCCACTGCCTCTTCACCACTCCCCACCCTCAAACTTTCCCACCCTGTGCTTTATCTTCCTCTGCTCCACCTACACGACCTCCACCTGGATCACCCACCCATGTCCTGGGCTACTCTACAGCACCTCCTGCTGATGGTGGTGGGGACCTGCCTCCTTTTCTTTTCTGTAGCATGTGAGTTTGTGTGCGTGTGTGTGTGCAGGGCAGTGATGAAAGGCCAACCAGGAAAGCATGGAGTTTCCTCTCGCCTGATCAGACTCGCTTCTCTGTAGGAGGAATGAATCTCTCTCACTTCCCCCTTCTCTTCTCCCTTATTTCCACACTTTCTCCCAAACTGTAAACCTCCTAAAGTACAGTACAGAAAAAAGGCCTTTTCCACTGCAGAAGTCTCAATCAGCCACAAGCTTGTGTGTGTGTGTGTGTGTGTGTTACTGCACTGGATTGACACCAGCTCTACTTTCACAACAGCACCCATTAACAGACGCTGCTTCTAATGTCAAGATTTCAATGACATACGGCTGTTTGTGTGTGTGTGTGTGTGTGCGCGCCTGTGTGTGTGCTGCTAAATCACACAAAATGCGTGAGGACACATAACTGCAAATGTTGCACTGCCAATTTTAATTTCCTGTTTGTGAACTTAGCCTAGTGCAGTTTCTCGCACACTGTGTTCTAGAAGGAGTTGCACAAGTTCACTTCATTTTTTTTTTCTTCTTTCGTTTGATCAACCACAAAGTCAAATAACCGAACCATCTGATAATCGTGAGTTAATAAATAAGAGAGTGTCTGAGAATGGCAACATATTCACAGTACCTGTAAGCTCTGCTGCTTGTCGTTGGCTTTCGGGGATTTGCGCCCAGCGTTTTGTTGAGACTGCAGTTGCTGTGACAGGGGCTGCTGCTGCTGCTGCTGCTGCTGCTG